>PVKN010033312.1:0-12049 GCA_004027915.1 Capromys pilorides
AAAAGGGCCCTAGCATCTGTGGTCTGTTAGGACGAGTCTGCTCCACTGTGAGGTCAACCCCCTTCTTCCTGAGGGCAGCCAAGGAACTAGAGTGCTCGACTTGCTCCCTTCCTCTGCTGCCTAGGTGTGGGTCAAGCTGAGGAGGAAGCCAGGTCTGCTCCACAGCCTAGAGAGAGGCCGATAAGCTACAGGAGAGCCTCGGTTTTTCTGCCATGTGCCTTGCTGGAGCATGCGCAGAAGCCTCTGCACATATTCCTTCATCCAGTGTCCTCTGGGACAGCATGCCTGATGTTCCCTCCTGTGGGTATACCACCTGCTTGGTCTGGGACAACTCAGGACTTCTTCTAGGACTTTCCAGGTCGGCGATGCTGGAGGCTGATGGGAGGATGGGACACTTGCCTGGGTGTGATTTTTTTCCCCTAGGTCAAGGAGCGAGCAGGGAGGTGAATTGATATGTAGGATGGCCATCTGTCACCACCCCCAGAAGGCATTGAAGGGCATCGTGTGTCTCTTGGCTCTTCCCACTGGGCTGTGGTCCTATTCAGGGCTTCATTGGCAGCTCTGTTGTGTTTTGGCCTTGAGGATCTGCAGTCCTGTGCTGATCTCCTTAAAGAAGTCTAATGAACAGAACTTACCGCTTCTCTTTGAAACTCAGGTGTGGGGTTTTGCTGCCCTGGTTTCATAGCTTCTAAAAAAACTGCATATTCATAAAGCTAATACTATAATCAGCCCTAAATGCCAGCCAAGAGTTAGTAATGAGAATGTATCTGCTCAGGCTTCGGTGGGTCCATTCAGACCAGTAGTCAGAAAAGTTCAAGAGAGCGATATAGGGTTGGGGAGATAGTTCAGCAGTCTAACTGCCTGCTTGGCAAGTGCAAGGACCTGCATTTGATCCCTAGCACCACATGTCGTGCCAGGCCCAGAACCCTGGGCACAGCATGCTGGCTCCTGAGGAAGCTGAGACAGGAGGATCACTGATATATATATATATATATATATATATTTTTTTTTTTTTTAATTTTTTTTATGGGAATGATGGAGTTTGAGTGCACTGAGGGTTTCCCACATCCCTCAAGGTTGTATCCATCTCAGGGAAACAAAGTGTTGAATGTTTTCTGTGAGCTAAGCATCGTTGCATGGAACTAGCAGATGTATATATGGCCACTGACCTAGGCCTTCCTTCCACTCATAGGAGGCCTCCATTAGCTGCCACCCAAGTTAGGCAAGAGATTCAGGGAGATGGAACAGCTTGCTGCTTGAAGGGGCTGAGACTCAGGCTCTGCTTTGCTTTGGCACTCTCTCTATGCCTCTGATTTTTTTCTCTAGCACATGCTGGCAACGTGGCCCAGGTCACCTGAGAGTAGTTGGAGTTGCATCTGCAGGACCCGCGGAGGATGGAAAGGGCTGGGGGTTGGGATGCCAGTGCCTTGCTGTTTTCCTTCCCTTACAAGCTTTATCCTCAGGTAGGACTTCCAGATGTGTTCTCCTTCGGCAGGCAGCAAAGTCCTCGCAGGGTGCAGCACAACTTCCTCCCCGCCCAGTACAGACTTGTGTCTGCCATGAGTTATCATTACGTCCTAATAGGAGTGGGAGGACAGACAGATCAGCCCTGGCTTGGTGGTGCCAGGCAACCTCCGCCACAGGCCTCAGCCTAGAAAGTAGAGCTGTCAGGGAAGAGAGAGACAGGAATTCCACAAGGAATCTGGTCTCAATGATAGCTTTAAGCCTCTTCTTCAAAAACCATGGACATCCCTCACCCGAGCTGGATTTTGCCCTGAAGAGTATGTGTTCACTCAGGTTACTAAATGTACATGTTCTGTGATCGATGACTTATTTTCCTGAGACTCTGTTGTGTGGATTCACATGTAATGAAAGGAATAAGAGGCCTGAAGAATCCTTAAACCTAGACACTCCCTGTTCTAAGCTTGCCCCTGAATTTCCTTCTTCATTTTCTTTTTTTTTTTTTTTTTAATTTAATTTTATTTTATTTTAAAGAGTAAAAACAGCAGAAACAAATATAGAAAAACAGTAACAAGCAAGAGTACATATAGTTCAGAATCCTTCTTCATTTTCTGACCATTGCTAACTCTTAGCTCCCAGCAGGGAGCCAAGTATCTGGTTTTAGAAAGATCTAGATTTCCATTGCGTTGGGCCTTGCCCAGCTGAAAAGAGATTTTTTAAAAAGTGTACTTGCTGTGGAGTTGATTTCCACCTTGCTACTCATGAACTTTACCTCCCTGGGCTTTGATTTACTCATTGGAAAATAGAACAAATAATACAGGTAACCGTGTCCTTGGGCTTTAGGGGGGATCGAATGATAAAATGCCCATAAAGCTGTTTAGAATAATATGTAGTGCACGGGGGAAGCCTGGCTTTCTCTCCCTGATACCATCCAGCTTCATTATGAGTGAAGGATAAGAGAGACTCTTAGAATTCGTGTCACTTTGATCCCATGACGAATTCATAAAGTTAAAGCAACATATGTTGTGCACATATGTGACATGGGTCCAGTGACAAAGAACAGCATTTACTATGTCCCCAGGGAGTGTCTTTTCCTTTCTTTTCCAAAGCCTCCTCATCTTATCCCTCCCACAGCAAAGGTGGGCAGTGTGGGATTAATATTTGTTCTCA
The DNA here is from genome assembly GCA_004027915.1 of Capromys pilorides. Taxonomy (NCBI): domain Eukaryota; kingdom Metazoa; phylum Chordata; class Mammalia; order Rodentia; family Capromyidae; genus Capromys; species Capromys pilorides. The sequence continues at coordinate 2,632 of PVKN010033312.1, forward strand.
CTGTAGCATTGTATAATAGTCTACAAAGCAAGCAGAATGGCGTGGCAGGCGGGGCTCTTGGTGAGCGCACTGTCCGTGATGCTGTTGCCTTGTACTTTGTCAAGGCAGTGATAGAAAAATAGTGTTAAAGGAACAATAGATGTGGGCAGCGGTAAATCTGTTGGATGCAGGTAGTTTTCAGCCTCCAGTCATACAGCTTTCCTCTCAGCCTCCTGCTGGTTTCCATTATTAGTGAAATGTCTCTTAATGCAATATGCTTGTATCATACACAGACAACTCGGCGGGCATAGCCTTTTGCCCCACAGAAATAAATGATAGTCGTGTGGCTTCTGGGATGCTAATGCTAAAGTTGGAACGTTTATTTTCGTTGCTCTGACCTGGACCTCTGGGAATGCTTCTGCCACTTGCTTTATCACATCGGATCTGCACGCTGCCTCAGCCAGCCAGTGTGAAGCAGATCACTACCAGGCAGTAACTGCGGGGCCTTTGTTCTGGGTGATGAATGCACTGTGAATGCTTCTCAGACATTTGTCGTCTTTCTTTCTTTCTTTCTTTCTTTCTTTCTTTCTTTCTTTCTTTCTTTCTTTCTTTTTTTGTATTTTAGGGAAGGGTCTGCAGGGTGTTCAGGGTCTTACTACTAGATCGAACTTGTAGTGATCCGCCTGTTTACAGCCTCCCAAGAGCTGGGATTCCAAGTGTGCACCATCACATCCAGTCTTCATTGCTGGCTCGGTGCGCCCCAGGGGCAGGGTCGGCACAGCAGGCCCAGGGATCAAACTCTCGGCCCTTGTGCCTGCTTGCAGAAGCTTGAATCTGCTGAGTTTTGGGCCGGCCCACGACTTGAGAAGGATTTTCTTGTGGGGACTGGCTCAGGCTGCCTTAAGGGTTGGTCTCATGCTCCATGTGGAGGCGGGGATCAAACCATGGTTCCCAGTGCCTGAGTGACTTTGCCAACTCATGTGCTTTAATCAGCTAAACTACTGGCAAGCGCCCTATTTTCATATCTTAAAAAATGGTCGTAACTAATTTGAGGATCTGAAGGTCTGTGCTCAAGTTCAAGTGGTTCAGAATAATAGGAGCCACCAAGTCACCCTGAAATAAAATGTAATCCTCTTGGGAGAGGGTTCTCAGCTTGCTAGTCTTTTAGAAACCACACATGCCTGCAGTGCACATATGCACACACACACGCGTACACACACACACACACACACACACACACACACACATACACACAGGGCACAATCCTCAGAGCAGAAATTCAGAATTACAGAGCCACAGTTGGCTTTTCTCATTAAATAGCAAGATTTTCAGCTTTTGCTAAAAGCAATTGCCTGAAGAATGACAGAAAAAAGAGAGAGAGACTTCGACAGAGATCAGAGGGTTGACTTTTAAAAATCTTATAAGACAGGCAGTTGGTCTTGGGAAGGCAGACCCGTGTAGGGTCCAGAATCAGAACATGAGTCACGCCAGTGGGGTTTGAGTCTAAATACTTTTGCTGACGAGTCACGTGACCCTGCAAGCCTTTCAGATGGGCCTAGCAGTACTAAGCTCTAGGTGGGAGTTGAGAGGATGCGTATAGAATGCTTAGCACAGTGCTTATTATTTTTGTTTTCTTCTGTTTTTCGGCATAGTTGGAAGGAACTGTTTAGAAGAGGGAGACTGTTGTCATGTTGTTGTTGTTGTTATTGTTACCCTCAAGTTATTGCTTCCATAATCTTGGACATGGAGGTGCTAAACGTAGCAGCTTGCTTGGGAGACAGTAACACCAGGCCGGCAGAGGGCCTGTCTGTAGCCTGCATCCAGCTGCTACACCTGAGACCTGTAACGGCCTTTTAGAAACTGATGATAATGATGATGCAGGTGCTTTATTTGTACTTTGTGCCTTGTGCTTTATGAATTTCAGCACAGCCACCCTCCAGACCTATTATTGTCTCCATTTTGGAGCTGTGGAAGCACAGGTGGAAGATTTAACTAGACCCGAAGCTCCTGGTGGCAAAGGCAGGCGTAGAGTGGGTTGTTCGAATCCCAGCTCAGGTGCCAAGGGCCGGATGGGTCAGAGCTTTTGTCTGTAGGTGACTTATCATCGCATTTGATGGGAACTTCTTTCCTACTTTTGATATTTTCTCAGTGAAATCTTTCATCTTGTTGCTTAGGTATGTTGTTGTTTGCTTGAATATTATGGAATTTAAAAGGGGCAAGAGCTCAAAGGGGAAGGGGCCCAGTAAGCTATCTAGATTTGTGCAGGTCTCTTTTAATAAGCTGATTTTGCTAGTCTGTTTATGTCCTTTGAGGGTTAGCCTCCTACCCTGGTGCCCCTACCCTGAGAATTCTTTCTGAGAATCTTTGTGTGTGTTCTGTGAAGCCAAGGGATGCCGGTAGGAAAGAGCCTGGGCTCTGATGCCTGGGGCCAGGCAGATCTGGCCTTGAGACTTAGCAGGACCTTCTTAGCTTTACCTTGTGGCTTCAGGTTTAATCCCTGCAGGAGTCCTGATAGGATTAGGTACCATGTCACATGACAGGTTTAGTGCAGACCTGGATACTTGGGAAGAACTAGGTCCACTCTGGCCCCTTGGTTAGTATTTTCCCCATTCTCTGTCTTTCCTACGTTTATGTTGGTGCTTATTTTTTTCTATCCAGCTGACCACTACTTTGGAGAGCACAGCCCTCTGACAGCCTCTAGGATCAGTTTCATTTTGTGTGGCGTGAGTCCAGGAGAGACTTCTATGCCTGGCTGCCTGCAGACAGTGACTTCCTGTGGACCTCTTGTCCCTGTGTGATGGTGGGAGGGGAGGGGAAAGTGGCCACGAGGTTGATAAGATAGACTAGCAAATCCCGCAGAGCAGACTTGCTCCTTCTTATGGGCAAGGAGCTACCTGGAGAGCAGGGTTTGGTGTCTGCTTGGGCTTACGTGAATGGACAGACGCACAAAGGAAAGAATTGCTGGCCAGCCATTTCCTTGTGCTGGCAAGCTGGTGATGCAAATAACTGCTGTCAGCACAGGCAAAGAAGGGCATCCTTCCCTTTCCCATATGCTCTCTTGTGGCTGGGCTTTAGGATCCTGAATATCAGGCCATGGGTGCTGCAAACACAGGGAGCTGCCTTCTAGCTAGGGCAGTCCAGCTCTGACGTCCTGCACACAGGTCCCTTACCCATAATTCCTCAGCACCAGCAGGGGCTGCGGGACAGCAGAGCCAGTGTGTAACTCCCTCCTGGCCCCGGGGGAGTATCCCGGAAAATGCAGTCAGTCTCTTTGGAAGCATCCAGCCCGGCTGAGGGGTCTTGGTGCCTCTGCAACCCCCGGCTGGCGGCTGAGCAGCTGCCCAGGGAGCCCTGCAGCGTGGGGCGGGTGCATGAGGAGCACCAGGCGAGACTGATGGGGCCGCTGCAGCCGCCATCGTCAACCTGGGGGAGGCGACTCGGCAGCGCAATTAGGAAGCTGCTGCAGCTAATTCCATAAAGCGCTGGAACACCACATTCATAGTGACATGAGGGAGAAATGTAAATTTTATTTCTATCCTTTTCACCTTCATGGCGTGGTGAACTTCACCTGGCCTCCTCCAAGGCCCTGCGTGCCTCAGAGTGCGCGTGTGCATGGGCTGGGCTGAGCTAGATTTCATCTTTTCAGTGAGGGGCTCTCTTTGTCTGTCTCTCTCTGTTGTTTGCATGGCTGGGACTAGATGGCTGAGCAGGTGCCGTGCTGGCTGGCTGGGGCTGTGCCTCCCCTGGCACCTCGTATACCTGCAGTGGGCCCTGCATGCTCCTGGGGCAACCTCATGGCTGTGCCACCCTGCACGTATGTGCTGCTTCAGGCACTTTAATGCGGAGGGAGAGGCCCCAAAGCAAGTCCGGGTCATTTCCATTGGCGTTTACATCCTGCAGGTGCCGTTGCCTGTTTCCTTCCCCTGAGCCGGCCCAGGCACTAGGCACAGCTCCTCTGAGGGTGAACAGCTGGTTGAGAAGGGGTATTGCACCATATGGATTTAATGGGGGATAGTTTTGCCAAAAGATGTTTTGCTCCATTTCCTGCTCCCCCAAATATGGAGACCCAAGGGACTAGTTTGTTTTGAAGATTTTGGAGGAATCCCACATCTAGCTCCTCCATAGAGGCTGATTTCTGTGTAACAGAGCACGTGTTTGGCCTCCCAGTGACCAGGATCAGATGCTCACCTTCCGCTGAGCCTGACCTGCTCCCTGAGAAGGGAATGAGAGAACTCTGGTGTCTGGGCAGATGTGGGGAACCATCGCCTCCAGATAGAAGATTCAGTGACAGGCCCTAGATGGATCTTAAAGGGAATCAGGAACATAGTTGTTTGGAACACTGGCTTCTGACTCCCAGCCCTGGGCCTCTGCAGTGAGCCTATAGAAGGAAAGGAAGGAGGGAGGAAGGAAGGGAGGCTGGGCAGGTGGGTTGCACATCCCACAGTGGGCTTCTTCGATGACAGAGAGAGGCAGCCTCCAGCCCAGTGATCTGTCTGCTCGGTTTCCCACCAGGTCTTCCACAGCTCCCTGTCTGGTTCCACTGGAACCTGCCCTATTTCCCTTTGCAAAAGGATGTGTTTGCAGCCTCTCCTCAATTGAATCCCACCAAAGCCTAAATTTCACCTGGTAAGGATTTCCCCGCAATGTGTCTGTTTCTAACAGTCCAAATATTTTGTCTGCATGGGTCATTGGGGAATGGTCCTCTTATGAGCCTCTCCATATAAGTCAAGCAGGTAGTCAACTGTTTATCCAGTACTAATGCCCTATCTGGAAAGCAGAGGCCTTTGGTGTTCTCATTTTTCCCAGCAGAGGTTCAAGTGACCTAACCCTTCCTTTGGGATAGAATACCACAACTTGCACAAATCTGTAGCTTTCTTAACAGACTCATAAGGATTCATTTGACTTTGACCAAATGGAGAAAATGTTTTCTTCCTTTTTGCTTGCTTCAGCAAGCATGCATCCAATACCTGCTGGGGCATGCAGAGCCGAGTCAGGTGCCAAAGTCCCTTTGCTGCTTTGGCCACCCTTCGCGTCCTCACCCCAAGTGCCTTAATGACATCGTTCTCTTCCCATTCCCCAAATGCGTTCAGCTGGGTCACGCCTCTGTGCCTTTGTCTGTGCCACGCACACCATCTTTCTGACCCTGCTGTCCTTGTCTGGCTGCTGAATCCTAGCTCTACGTTGGTCACATTTTGTCACCCAGGGGTCTTGTTCGAATAAATTGAACTTACCCTAAGAGGTTCTGCCTTGACAAAAGGCCTAATGCCTCAGAATCTACACACTAACGGACTTCTCAGGTGACTGAGTTGGTGGCCCAGGGACCATGACTTGAGAAATATTCTTGTGCAGTTCACCTCTGGGAAGGCTTCTGGCTTCCCCCAGAGAGGCTCCACCATGTCCCCCATTCTCTTGAATTCTCCTCCCACCATGGTCTGTTACCCATCTATGTATGTGGAGTCCGTTGTCCTGGATCAGAGGCTGCGACACTTCTGTCCCAGAACCAATGCTGAAGCTTAAGCTGCCCCTGAGTCTAGTCTTCCTCAGTGTGGGTGGTACAAGTGAAGGCTTTCTCCACAGTAGAAACAAGGGCCCAGAGCAAGGGCAGGGCGCAGTCTGCCTGTTGAAGCAGCTTGTTTCAAAATCACTGAGCACAGCTGCAATAGCCACTGTCCAGTATGTGAGATGGAGAGACATTTGTTGACCTGTCACCAATGCCATTTTTGTTTCCTTTCCAAATAAGTTCCAGGGCCCTGTGATTTCCTTGTCTTTTCACAAAAGATTGTTTGTGAGCATCAGGATGAGAGGTGCCATCTGCTTCCTATAAAAAGCCTCTCCTAATCTCCTTGGTACTAGAATTGCTCCCCTGGCACCTGTTGGGCACAGAACTGTATTTTTTTCTAAGTCAGTGCCTTTCAAACTTTTTTGACTGTGGCTCACAGTAAGAAATCCATATTTCTTTGCAACTTATGACACACAGCCTCCCAGGTGAGATGTGTTTCGAGAAACATTACTTAGCCTTATTCTCCGCAATGCAATCTGGTATTTTCTACTGTATTCTGTTTACTCTATTTGACTCGATCCTGTTCTGCTTTATTCTATATTCTCCTGCTCTTATTCTATTTTGTTCTCTTTGTTCACTTTGGAAAGCTGGCTTTTACCAATAAATTGATTTCACAACCTAATAAATGCGTTACAAGAAACAGTGCTCTAAGCGCTACCAGGGTAAATTATAGGCTGGTTCAGTTTTATGCTAGGAAGTGAAGCGGTGATCTCTGGGACAAAAGCTGTGTTTTCTCCAGTCACGTTGGTGCTGGGTGACAGCAAACACTCTCAGCCAGTCACCACACTGAGTTCCCTGTGTAAATTTCACTCCAACTTCCCAGTTTTTCCACAACATAACACCATTTTCTGCCTAAGGAGGCTTATGTTCAGGGAGATGGTATGATCCACCCAAGGTCATGTAACTAATACATGGTATCACTGGGCCAGGGAGATAGCATGATAGTATAAGTGCTTGCCTATCAAGCACAAGGTCCTGAGTTCGATTCTTGATACCAATAAATAGATAGATAGATAGATAGATAGATAGATAGATATCTTTGGAGCCCAAAGCTGTCTAAAGAGTGACGCTTGTACAGATGCTCCCTGAATCACCATGGTTCAAATCATAGTTTTTAAACTTTAGATTGATGTGAAGGAACCACCCATCCAGTGGAAGAGTTATGCCCAATCTTGAAGTTTGATTTTTCTTTTTGTTGGTCCAGCATGTATCATATGACACTCTTAAGTCCTGGGTAGCAGCAATGGGCCACAGAGCTGAGTCTGCTAGGAAATCATGAAGGGAAATAACTGGAATTCTCTAGTACATGATTGCTGACCTACTATGTGCCATAGGCTAAGTGCATTAAATGCTTTTAACTTACAGCAAATTTATTGGGTGCCATCCCATTGTAAGTGGAGGGGTATGTGCACCCTTAACTTTCTGATATTTATCCCTCTACTATTTGAGCCTCGCCTTGAAGTCTTGTCGTGGGCTCTGCAGTGTGGAGGGCCCAGTTCCGAGGAACGTGAGGAAGGTATGACAGAAAACAGTGGGGACCCCAAGTGTGAGAGGGAGAACTTCAGAGAGAAGGTGGGGAGCCCAGGCTAAGTAGAGATCTGAAACCGTGATCTTTTGCTTAGCACTTCCAGAGTTTGTGAAGCATTTTTACATCTATAATACTTGGGCTGGCTTTCTGTTCTTTGTTGGATTGCTCATAACACCTGGTATTTGTTGTTACACCTGCTGGGAAGTTGTCTTCATATCTCTTTTCTGACCAGCAGTCATCTCTAAGGGCCTTGTCTTTGGCCGGCCAAACCTGACCCTGTACAACAAGCACATGAATTGTAGTGCATCTTTATGTTTCACTGAGGAAACTAGACCCAAGATCATGCAACAAGGGATGGAAAGGGCTTCTGGGAGGACTGCCAGCCCAGGATGTGACTACTGTGCTCTTGTTTGTTGGGTTGGTACTCTCTGAAGATTAACTTTGTTATCATCTACCTCTTCCTAAGACTTTATGTTTTTGCTGCATCTGGGTGTTTTGAATTTCATTTCCTTTTCTTTTCTAGAGGTGAGGGACATGATGTGGTTGGTTCAGAGAGTCCCCAGGTTGGGGAGGAGGTGGACCATGACCTTGACCTGGGAGCATGAGCTTGGGGGATCCTGGGAAGCTCCATGGTTCTCTCTGGGCGCGCATGCACGCGCGTGAGAGACAGAGAGACAGAGAGAGAGAGAGAGAGAGACAGAGAGAGAGAGAGAGACAGACAGACAGACAGATAGACAGACAGAGAGAAAGAGAGGGGGAATGGGGAGAGGAGGGATGAGGAGCAAGACAGAGACAGACATAGAGACAGAGGCAGAAAGCGACAGAGAAACAGAGACACTGAGAGACACAGAGAGAAAGAAGAGAGCTCAGAGGCCCCCAGTCCTGAGAGCCAACCTAGCTCCACAGGGGAACAGCAGATCTAACCTCATTTCACAGTAATGCACCATGAGATGGTTGGCTGGGCCCTTCCCTCTTTGCCTTTTGTCTCAGTGTCATCTTTCCTACCACGGGCTTTGCCCTGTACCAGACATCTGCCGCGCGGAAGGTCTGGAGATGCTGACTGGGCCTCCCTCTGCAGTCCAGCAGGGGCAGCTGCCTCACACTGCCTCTGACTCTGTAGACCATAAGGAAGACCAGGCTGGAATGGCCAACGGAGGATGAAAACAGCAGTGCTGTCAGAGGAGGCAGAAGTGACGTCTCACTTTGGTCGATTCTCTACATTTTTGCAAACATTCTTCCCGGGGAGTCCTTGTACCGTAGGCTTGGTATTGTTACGAGAATGCAATCTTCTTTGCATATAAAAGGCAAAGTTAAAAAAAGAACTAAACTATTTGGTGTATGATGAAGTTCTGTGATATTTTGGACAGTGAGTAAATTGGTATTTATATAACCTGGGATATTCATTTCCCCTGATCCACCCTCCCTTGAATGTTGACTTAATAGCATGCTTGACTAAATGATGTTAATTGCTTTAAACTGCCAAATTAACAACAACAACAAAAAACATTTATTCAACAAGTGTGCCGTGTTCACAGCCCAAGCTGGAGCCAGAGAGGGAGAGCCGAGGTCTCTCCAGGGATGGCATGCCGAGGGACAGCATGGGCAGCTCACGGTGCAGGGACGCACATGTGTCACAAACACTGGCTACTTGGCTAGGCGTGAACTTTGGGGACTGCAGGCCAGCAGCAGGTGCCAGGCCTGGCTCCACCAGTGGGTAGAGTGTGACCTTGAGCAGTTTGTTAGCTCTTCTTTTTCTGTTTTAAAAATGATCCCTAATCCTTCAGATGTCGTGAAGATTGAATGAGATTATCAGTATGGAATCTAGCCCAGGGTCTGGCAATCACAGGAATTCGATAAGTGACAGCATCCACTTCGAATCCAGACTGTCTTTGAGTCATCCGCCCACCACCCTCTGAGGTCAATACAATTGCCTCATCCTAGGATTATCACTGCCTGGAGGAAGACTCCTGTCTGGCTTGTCCACGGCTCTATTTTTGGCTTCTGTGATGGTCTCTGCCAACAAATACGTATTTGTGGTATAAATGAATGAGTGCGGAGGATGAATGAACTTCACAGACCGAGAGAACAGGCTGAGAGGGGTCAGTGTGACAGAGAGAGGGCTTCACACCAGCTCTGTCCTGTCCCGTGACTGGCGACCAGTGGAGGCTCTTCACCAAGACTGCCAGCGATATCCCCCAGATCTTGTGGTCTGGGGGTGACGCGTATATGTGGACGCCTGTACATCCACTGTGCTCATTTAGAAACTAATTATTTTGTCCATTTTCTCTCTTGGGTGAAATGACCCAAGAGACACTCTTTTCTCTTTGGGAAATAAAAGCTCCCTAAAAACC
>PVKN010033313.1:0-12068 GCA_004027915.1 Capromys pilorides
CAATGACAATACATGACACAGGATTCTTTAAGTACAGGCACTCAAGACCATGGCGTTATTTAAACACAAAATAATCCCTTCTTGCCTAAAAATGGTACTGTTGGCCCAACATCGCCCTCTAGTGGCGAGGCCATATCAAAGCACCCAACAATACAATAGGGTACGTACAGTATTTGGACATTGTTACTTGGACATGAGGCGCTCAGAGTTCAGTTAAAGAAATTAAAACATTTTTTTCTTTCACAGATCATAAGACAAATGGCTTCCTGAAAATCCACAGCCACTCAGTGCAAATTCCCAGCCCTTTAGTTTCCTTCACACTGTACTGAAATGTCCCATCAGAAGCTGGACTCTGGTAAGGTTTTCTTTCGCCCTAAGGACAGAGTGTGGTATTTCACTCTCTGCAAAGTGCCATAAGAAGTCTGCTCCCCAGGCACACTCTTCTGTTGGAGGCTGGCGGCACTGGGCCGTGGGGGCCTGCCCACCTTGCGAGGGAGGTGGAGCGAGCTGGGCGCCGATCGGACGTCCCTTTCGAGGTGGCCGCCCAGGCTCCTGGCCAGGCCTTCTGGAATCCGAAGTGCAGGAGATGAGCCTGGAGCCTGCTCGTGAACCTCGGGGCTCAGCCTGCCACTCCCCAGGGAGACAGGTGGCTCTGGCAGAAAGCCTAGGCCGCCGTCCGTCTTCCTATTCTCCTTCTTCCGAAACACAGATCTCAGCAGGGTGAGGGTCCCCTGTGGGAATCTATCTTTCTCAGAAGCCCTTTCGTCCATGGCAGCCTTCATCTTGGGTAAGGTGCCTTGGTCACTGTCCTGACAGTTTCTGAACAGATCTGTGGAAGGGGACGGTGGGCTGCTCTGGCTTCCCTTCCAGCCTGAGTTCCTCTGGCCCTCTGGTCGGGCCGGCTTCTCCCTCTCGAGGTTGGACATCACAGTGAGGGGCAGGTCAAACTTCCTGGGAAGCCGAATATCCTGACTGGCACTTTCCTGCTGTGTCCTGGTTGTGTTTAGAATATCAATGGCCGGGTGCTGGCCGAGGTAGCCTGGGAGACAGGGGACCCTTGCTGGTCTTCTCCCGTTAACCTGGCCACTATCTTCACCAGAAAGGGTGCCGTTTGGCCTTGGAGACACTGACTTCTCCTCCCCACCAGCCGTGCCTGTCAGCAGCTGCACAATGGACTGACTGGTGGAGCGACGGGGCCTGCGTCTGGACTCCAGGTACTCGACCAACTCCACAGATGCGCCAGGCTGCTTCTCCCTGTGCCCAAAGGACCACCGGAGGGGCATGGTCTTGAAGGGCCCCTGCCTGGGTCGGGATGTGGTGGGCGCCTTCATGCTGATACTTCTGTGGTGGCTACCCCGATCCAAAGGCCTGGACTCCAACCCTCCTGAAAGAGACACCAAGACCATTAGCACACCCAGGATGCCCCCAGCGGCAACAGGAGAAACTGCAGCGCCAGCCACCCAGCAAGCACTGAGGGCGCTTAAGATAGCAGATTCGGGCTGTGCATCTACTGCCCAACAGATGCACAGAGCTCCCACCCTCGGCACTGACGGCAGTCTCACTCCCTGGCCCAGGCTCCACTCACCCATTTGAAGTCACAGGGACCAAAGCTAAAGAAGATACAGGTACCCCTTGACCTTCATGGGGGATTGGACCCAGGACCCACCATCCATCAATGTTCCAATCCTGTAGTACCTCAAGTCCTTCATATAAAATAGTATTTGCATATGATTTGGATATTTGCATAGAGCCCTTGTAGCATACAATGAGTCATTTCTAGATTACTTCTAGAATAATGGCAACAAAAAAGGAGTCAGCCGTATTCATTACAAATGTAGTTTTTGTAAAAATACTTTTTACCAGTATCTAGTTGAAACTGCCAGTGTAGAACCTATGGACACAGAAAGCTGCCTGCACCTACATGCCTGGCAGTACAGGCCATTAGCAAAGCTCTGTCTCACGAGGAACTAACCTAAAGTTTAACATCACCCATCTTTCTGTTTTCTCTTTTTTTTCGGGGGGGGGGGGGGTAGGAGGTGCTACTAGGTATTGAACCTAGGGAGCACTGCACTATACCCCCCGCCCTTTTTCTTCATTCTGAGACAGGGTCTCAGTAAGCTGCTCGAGCAGGCCCTAAACTTTCAATCTCCCCACTCAGCCTCCCGTACAGCTAGTATTGCAGGCATCTGCCACTACGCCCGACTCACCCATCTTTAGATATGCCCATGCACCAGAATGCTAAGCAAAAGTCTCTGCTTTTCCAAGTCAAATTAGGTCCTTTTATTTTCAAATACATGTTCTCCCACCATAAACTAAAAAAAAAAAAGAACTATGTTTAATTTCATCAGAGCTGCCCATATGCCTTCATTGTGATTTGCAATACCTATAAATAGCTGGGAAGATGTTTTTGATATACAGTGTTAAGTAAGAAATAAGAGTCTAAAACACAGTATAGCTCAAACAACAAAAACATACACGTGTGTCTGTATGATGTGCGTGGGTGGAAACCTACGAGCAAGGGTGGAGAACCCGACATGGACACAAAAGGCACGTGGGGCGCGGAGCACCACTGTTTCTCTTTTTACTTCTTTCCCATATCTCACCATTGCTGAAGAGGACGTGCATACAACCAACACTGCCTATTTTTCCTTAGAAAGTCCACTCCTCATCACTGTGCTGTCACAGTCTTGGTTTACATGTGCCCACATTAAGAGAGAACTCTCTCACTGAAACCCACAAGCTACATGGCACAAGGACAGCCACATGCACTGGAGAGAAGCTGCTGGTCAACCACCCACTCCTGCTACCCACAGCAGGCTGCCATTAACATGCTTTTTCATCATGAAATATGAGATTATGGGCTGATGGCTGTGTTCCCCTCAATTCTTATGTTGAAACTTGAATCCCTGAGGAATGGTATAAGGAAGTGAGGGCCTTAGGAAGGTGATTAGTCTGTGAAGGTGGATCCCTCTAACTAGGGAAGAAAAAAAAACCTAGATCTCTTTTTCCCAAGGGTAGACACAATAGGAAGCCATCTGTGGCCTAGAAGACCCCCGCCCTCAACTTGACTACTCTTGTACCTGATCTTAGATGTCCAGAGCCCTGAGGTACAGACTGATGGTGCCCAATGCATGGCAATCTAAATGGGCTGCGATGGAGAGTAACTCTGAGAAGAAGTGAAGACCGCTGACCCTGAAGGCCCTCTGGGTAGCACAGTCAATTCCACACACTATGTGAAGGGGGCCTGAGACTTTCAGCAGCACAGGTGGGAGCCCAGGAGAACTAAGGGGCTGCAGTGCATGCTGGGAGAGGAGGTACACTGTACAACAGTCAAGCACCCTGAAAAGAAATGGCCCATGGGAGGAGGAGATTGTTGTCCCTGGCCACAGGAGCGTCAAAGCATCTCTAAGGCTCCACAAGGATTTTACCTTTCAGGTATTTCACAGATAATTTTTGATGCTTTTTCTCTTTAAAGCATTTCTGTAGATTAGCCAGGAATAGACACAATTTCACCCCAAATACTCTGTCATCTCAATTGGGCTTGACCTTGTTGCTCGACCATTAAACTCCCATATCACAGATAAAACACCATCCTGGAGTCTGAGATGTGTGTGAAGCTCTCCCTTTTCTTGTCCCTCAGCCCCAGGAAGGGTAGAAAGGGGAGCTTTGTGTTGGGAAGACAAAGCTATAACTTCTCGCCTTTCATGATGCGAGGATGCCATCTGGAGCTGTGGCAGGTGGCTGGACGACCTGGCAGCTCCCTAAATAGCGTCCTTCCTTTCTTCATGGTATGAAAGGCCTGAGGCCAGGGCTGACATCAGTGCCTGCGCCACAGCGCAGGAGCCAGAGATGCTCATGGAACCGCTCCTCTTTTCTCAAGGCAGTAGTGAGAAGCACCCTGTCTTCACCTTCTTTCGCTCCCTCCATCACACCATTGTAACAGGATGGGGGGGAGGGTGATCTAACGTTGGGAATCCACAGAAGGATGGGAGGCAACGAGGATGCACCCCCTCTGATGCTGCATCACAGGCTACCATGGTCCCCAGATGGACACAAGACCTGAAGTCCCTCCCTCAGGGCAATGGACCTCCTGGAGTTCTGGGCGGGAGAGCGAAGGGTAGTGTTCTAGGAGGCCTACGCACTAACTCGGACTCCCCTGCATCCCTGCACCCCTGACCAGTCTGGCCTGAGAACCATGTGGCCCAAGCTGCATTATGGATGCAAATAGTGGCATCTTCCTGAAATTTATACAAGCCCTGCAGTGTGGATAAGGAGCTTCCCAGGACCTGCCAGAACCCTCTGTATGGCCAACATGCACCCAACAACTCTGAAGCCAGCACACACTGCTCCAAGAGACGCTGCCTCTGTTCCTGCCCATGTGTACCCATCCTGATTCCCAGGTGTCTTTGGTCCTTAGCTAGTGATTGCAGGGTCGCTGTGACTTCACACTGAGTGATGTGAGTGGTAAGCCTGGGGATCTCTTTTCCCTACCCCTAACCCACCTGCAACAGAGTAAGCACTTTTGTTTTTTCTAAAGGATTCCACCCAGCGATTCATTCAAAAAATATTGAACGAGAGCCTGCTGTGTGCCAGGGGCTGTTTTCATTGCTTTGGATACAACTGCAGAAACAAATATAAAGTGCTCGTCCTTACAGGGTTTGACCAAAGTATATGTCATGTCCTGTGTGACAAGTGCTACAACAATGCATGAGGCAGAGGGAGGGGGAAGTGGACACCACAGAGGGATGAGGGGAAGGAGGGCACGTGGAACTAACTGGAGAAGTGGTAGTCGGTGCAGAGGCCCTGTGGCAGTAGCAAAGTTGTGGGCCCAGAAGGCAGCACAAAGACAAGCCTGGGGCTAGAACCAAAGACAGGGACACATATTAGGGGGTCTCCTATTCTGAGCTCAGATCTGTATTTGGAGACCTCTCTGGCTCTGGCTCTCAGGGTCAGAAGCAATTATAGGACCTTTCTGTCCCTAGGCTGGTGGCTTCATCCTGTTTCACTATCTCCTGTGGCCTTTATGGTTTCCTCACAGCCTGGTGACCATTTCCACCTGCAATGCAGCGTGCAGCCGAGGGCAAGCCTGACTCCCCAACTGCCCTCCACTCCTCTGGAAGCTAAGGTAGAGCCACACAGACAAGCGGGGACTTTCCACCTCCAGAACTGAGCTCCAGCTTGAGGCTGTGGATGACAAGAGGCCGGCGGGCAGATCACCAGCCCTCAGGAGCCAAAGCCCCTGCCGCCTCTCCAGAAATCATCGCCATTCCAGAAAGGGCAGAGCAGAGCCCCAGGAGTAGAAACAGTCAAGTAATGGGGTCCAGGAATCAGAAAGTAAGAAACACACAGGACCACGAAGACAGGTGCATAATGAAACCGAGCCACCAGGGGCAACAGGTGACAGCTTTAAATAACCCATTAACTTGAATCTCCAGGAGATTCCAGCATAGCACATCAAGGATTGGAAAATGTGGCCTCCAAGATGTGAGATTCAATAAATGAACTGAAGACTTGAGATCACCACTGAGACTCAGATGAGAGGCCTGAAAGAGAAGGCCACACAAGAGAGCAAAATTACAGACGGAAACCACAGAGAAATGGCTGCAAGCGGAGAAGACAGACGCGGGGCGAGCCAATGGGTGAATTACAAGAATCTGAGAGGTAAGAGAGACAACAATTAAAAAACCAAAAGAATATTTTCCTCAAGAAAGGCTGGAGTCTGTAAGCAAAAGAAATCCCCAAGTCTGAGGTAGAGCTGATGCTTGGAAATACATACCCAGGCATTCGCTGATAGCATTTCTGAATACAAAGGCCAAACAGAATCTCAAAAGCTTCCAGAAAAGAAAGACTCATGTGAAAAGGAACAGCCTAGGCTTCTCATCTGCCACCCTGGGTGCAAGCAGACTGTGGGAAACCAGCTAGAGCTGCCTGAGAGCAGAGGAATGCCAGCCCAGAGTCCTGGAACCCTGGCACTCCCAGCTGCAAGGCAGTACGTGAGACTATGAAAGGGTACAGACGGCACGTGTCCCAAAGAGGTTCTGACCCAACGCTGAGGAAGCAGAGCCCGGACCTCAGCACAAACAGGAGCAAAAGAGGAGGAAACCCAGCATACCGCAGCAGGCGCTACAATCTCTGAACAACCCATTCTGGGTGAGTGACACCAGACAGCCTCAGAATGGTACCGTAGGTCAAAGGAGGGTGGGACAGAAATTCTAGTAACAGCCTGGACCAGAAAGGCCTAGATTTTTCTCAGGGAAACCTAACAGTTAGGAGGTAAGGGGGGACTTCTCAAAACAGACCAGAAACACATGAAAGCATTTCGAAGCTCTAGTTTTGGAGTGAATGGCTGGGAACAGAGTGACAACAGAAATGTGATGTAGTTTTCATCTTATTGAAGAGAAGGTAGGGATAGAAGAGAATGCGCACATCTGTAATCCCAACTGCTCAGGAGGCTGTAGGAGGATCACAAGTTTGAGGCCAGCCTGCACAACTTAGCAAGACCCTGTGTCAAAATAAAATTTTAGCTGAGCATGACGAACATCTGTAATTCCAAACTCAGGAGGCTGAGGAGGGAGGACTTCTTGGAGTTCAAGGCCAACCTAGGATACATAGTGAAGTCAAGGCCAGCCTGACCTACATAGCAAGATCCTGCCTCAAAAAACAAAACAACAAATATCAGGAAGGTATCAAGTACTTATAATAAGATAGAAAAGAATAAAACTTCAAATTAACAAAGGAAAAATACCAACATGATCAAATCAATAACAATCCAAGAAAGGAAAAAAAAAATTTTAAATATGACAAGAATTAGATCAAATATTGCAGCATTCATATTTAGTATGAATGGACTAGATTCTCCAATTATAAGACCAGTGCCAGAACTCCAAGAGCAGCTCAAGAGTAGAGCATTTGCCTAGCTGGTGCGAGGCCCTGTGACTGATTCCCTGCGCTGTACCAAAGTGTGTATGGGGTTGTGGGGGAGGGAGATGTTGTCAAACTGTTGACATTAAACCAGCAAACATATCCCAGCAACATATTATTCACCCAAAGCCTCTTGAAACTAATTCAAGAAAGAAAGTTCACCAGCAGAAGAGAAAGGCAAAGTAAACTGACACTAGGCAAAAGAAAAGAAAAAGAAAAAGGGTTAAGGGTAGAAGTCTTAACCTTGAACAAAGTATATTTAGGGTTAAATATACAAGCAGGACAAAGAGCAACATTAGTATGACAAAAAGCACAGGTTTTTTTTCTTTTTTTTAAATGTATTTGGTACACAATCTCACTATGCAGTTTGGACTCCTATTAATCCTCTTGTTTCAGCCTTCCCAGTGCTGGGATTACAGGTATGTGTCACCACACCCCGACTCGCACACCTGGACTTGGTGGCCAGTTCATCGCTCTTGGGGGCAGGACCAGTGTTGCATGTGGTGTCCGGGATAGAACCCCACTCCTTGAGCTTGCCTAAGCAGGCACTTAGTCCACTGAGCTAATTCACCGGCCCTAAGCCCGGTTAATTTTTAAAGAGAGATCCAACAGTAATAAAGTTGCAGATATCTATTAACAAAGCAGCTAACACTATATTGAAAACTCAAGGAGTACATTATTAAAAATACAGTTCTGCAGGAAAGTTTCAGTGCTTCTTCCAACTTAGGCTGCCTAGCAAAGGTAAATGTAAAGGCACAATAGAACTGAACAAACGATCAGCTCAGCTAATAGTTATTAAACGAAGCTCACATTTCTCTATTAAACAATATGTATTATTTATATGTACACAGAGCATTTACAAAATAATCACTAGGAACTTGCTCATAAAAAGAATGACTTTAAAAAATCACATTCTTGGGCCAGCAAGATAGTTCAGCAGTCTAAAGCACCTGCTTAGACAAGCTTAGGCAAGTGTGCAGTTCAATCCCTGGCACCGCATGTTGCACCAGCCCCGCCCCCAGGGTGGCCTGAGCTGGCCACGGAAAAAAAAAAAAAAAAGAAGAAAGAAAGAAAGAAAAAGAAAAATCGCATTCTTGGGTCACAATTCATCAAATTAGAAATAATGAATAAGAAGGTGACAAAACAATCATAAGTACTTGAAACTTTCAGATAAGGTCTAGATTAAAGAAGAAATGAAAACTGAGATGAAATACTATCTGGAAAAAGCTGAAAAAGAGAAAAACAAAACCTCTGGGCCCCAGTGAAAGCCACAGTGGAAATTTATCAACCCAAAACTCCTGTCCTGAAAAGTGTGGTGCTCTAAGCCCTGGGCAAGTTCTAGCACAGCCTAGGAAGCCAAGGGACCTAGACCCTGTCTCAAAGCATAAAATAAAAAGGGGCTGGCGAGGTAGCTGGGTTCAATCTCTAGCAGTAGGAGAAAAAAAGCAATACAAAAAACAAAACTAGGACTGCACGGGATAAACGCTGAGGGACTCAGCTCTGGCTCCTCTCTCTACTCCCACCTGACTCTGAGCTGTTTCCCTGGCTGTTCCCTTCTGGGAATGCAGTCCCCTGACTGCCACATGGGCTGCCTTCCTCTCACTCACACCACCTCCTCAGAAAGGTCTTACCCACTTGGCTGGCTAAGCTCTGTGCCCCTTTTCCTCATCTCCGGGGAATCAGACCCAGGCCCCCCTGCAGACACTAAAAGTCCTTCTAGTCCCTGATATAACGTGGTATCTGCATAGAACTTATGCATATTCTCCCAATGCATTTTAAATTATCTCTAGATTATTTATAATACCCAGTGCATGCCAGTGCTATACAGATAGTTCTTACCCATATTGATTTAGGTATACTAACAAGGAATTCTACTTGTTCAGTAGATGAGTTTTGTTCCCCCCAAATATTTTCAATTCACAGTTGGTTAGCTCTACAAATACAAGCCCCTTGCATGCACGGACAGAATATCGTGGAGGAGGGGCAGGTGAGGGAAGGCCTCAGGGAGACCCCGTGTGACAAGAGGTGAAGGCACCTCTTGTATTACCTGACTCTATTCAAGGCTGGGAAAGGGCCACCTCCGTGAGCAAAAGGAGAGACTACAGCTGCTGCGGAGAATCAGCAAATGGAGGCAACATACCCTTTTCTTGGTTGCAGAGGCCATTGGCAGAGATCGGAGAGTCAGGCACCCGGGCCAGGGAGGGGCAGGGGGCGGAGCTCCAGGACAGCAGGCTGCTTCGGGTGCTGTTGCCGCTGTGGCTCCCGAGCCTCAGGAGCCAGTGGTCAGACAGGGAGGAGCTGGTGGACCCTGCAGAGAAAGCCCAGGTGGGAGGCTGCACCCTTCAGCATCCTCGGAGAACCCCTTGGCCAAGCCCCATCACAGCCGAGCCGCATCACGGCTGAACCCCAGCCCCACAGAACCCCATCCCGCAGCGGGCAGAAATGAGGCTCGGAGAGTCCTCCAGTGGGGGCTCCTGTGCCCAACCTTAGGGGTTCAGGGAGAGCCAGGTGGACATGGAGAGGAAAGTATATGGATGGATAATGAAATGCTCTCTGGGCTGGCTTCCTAAAAGTTTCATTCTGTTTTACCAGAACCAAAGGACTTTACTACTAACAGCCCTATCCATGGTAAGAATTTTTATTCCAAGACCCATGGTCTCAGCTCCCAAGGGTCACCATGCAGTAAGCTCTGTCTCAGGAGCAGACCCCAAGTTCAGAGAAACCAAGACTTCGAAGATGGTCAAGAGGGATGTCCACCCTTTGGTCTTGAGGGAGACATTATCTTCACTACACTGGACATTAAGGAAAATGTCCTTCTCCACTATGGTGCTTTGGTTTACTTTCTTTTTTTTTTTTTTTTTGTCTACTTTCAATATCCCTCTCTGCAAGAACACAGAAGTGAGGCTCGCCTGACCTGCTGAGAACTCTTGGTTTACTTGGCCATTTTTCAATAACGGTTAAGAGACCTGGTTCATTATTGTCAAATGCTTTCCCACTCCCAAGATAAGGGTGGCTGAGTGGCACGAGTCACATAGAAAGGGCAGCTTTGGCACTTCTTTCCTCTAGACTTCCGAGCAAGCCTAAGGCTAGTAAATGAACTGCTGGGGTACCTGCACTTTCTGGAGAGGCCTTGTACCCTTCTTGCCACCCATCCTTAACAGGACTGACACATGCTTCCAGCACAGATTTGTATGACACAAGCGTCATTAAATCTGGCCCCTTATGAGTAAGACTGAGAATGTGGAACCCCACCACCGCAAGTGTCACCCTGCTCTGACTAAAAGAAATGATGGTTTGTTTTGCCATTTGTTTGGAGAGTAGGTCTCACTATGTGGCCCTGGTTGGCCTCAAACTTATGGTGATCCTCCTGCCTCAGCCCGCTGAGGGCGGGGATGACAGACATGGCCCGCCCCACCCAGCGAGGTCACTCTCTTTCCCTGTCTTCACTTATTCATCCCACATCCTGACAAGTGAGTTGCTAACCTGCGGTGCTCAGGTTTGTAGATCAACAGCCAGGACTTTCTCTTTTCACTCCTTGCTGACCTCATTGGTCCTCGCTGTTCAGCTGGGAATTCTGACTCTCCAAGCAACTCCCCCGCTCCTCCCACATGGCAGCGCTCACCTCTCATGGAGCTGCTGGCCGACCACGGGGGGATGCTGTTCCGCTTCTGATAAAACAGGATGTAGGCCCCTCTGGTGTTGACCTCATCTTCTCTTATTGGCTCCACTGTGCTGTCATCGTAGCTGTACCACTGGCCGTCCAGAGAGTTCCGGCAGTAAGCTGCAAAGGTCCCAACCACAGTCTCAGGGATCAGAACCCCAAAGGGCAGAGGACAAGGAGCGTGGCTGAACAATGGACAGGCTTATAACATAGAAAAAAGTCCACAGGGGGGCTACAAATGAATTCTGTGGAATCAGAAATGGGCATAGGTCACACTCCCAGATTCCTACTGATAAAAAGTATTGTTATTTTAGGTTTGAATCCTTTTTCTGTAATGGGCCAGATAAGCAAACAGTTCGGGCTCTGCGTATCTATACAGGCACACATACTCTGCCACATACCGCTCTCCTTTTTTTCTTTTTTTTTTTTTTTTAATACCTTTAATATTACAAAAGCCATTTCAAGCCAGGTGTAGTGGTATGTGCTTGTGATTCCAGAACCTGGGAGGCTGAGACTGCTTTAAGTTCAAGGCCAGCCTGCACTATACAGTGAGACCCCACCTCCAAAAGCTACAAAAGAAAACCACTTTAAATTCCGGGCTATGCAGACACTAGCACTGGACAGGATGTGGTCCACAGGCCACAGTTTGCTGACCCTGGCATTACGCCAGGCACCCAGGGATTCACCTTTGCTCCTCTTTTCCCTTCTACTCCATGAAAGTCTAAAAGCCATTCCTACTGACTCTACTCCCAAAATGTGTCCTGAATACCTGGGTGGTCAATCCTCAGTCAGGACAATCTCACAGTCTCTCACCGGAGCCTCACACTCACGCTCCCAAATGGAACTCCAACTCTTCCTTTCTACCTGTTCTCTGCAGAGTGACTATTTTCTAACTATATTGAGAGCTTGGCTGAGGGTGGCTTGTTTCGCAGTAGTGAGGACAGACCCTGAGGCCTTGCCACTGAGCTACACCCCTAATGAAGCTTATGTCATACAAACCTGTGACACAGTACTTGCCTATAAACAAACAAAACAAAGACAAACAAACCAAAAACCCTCACAGACCAAGCTATCCCAATGCTGAGACTTTCCTACCGACAAACTTGTGTACGTAGGAAATGGAGCATGGAAGGGTTAGGACAGTAATTTTTGTAATAGCGAAATAATGAACTAGCCCAAAGCCTGTCCTAGACATTTATTTAATAAATTGATTCATCTATTTAGCGCATTTATAGAGATCAGGGAAGCTTTCTACAAATTTATAAAGCCTTCCAAGACAAATATTAAGATGGGGAGGTAAGGGGGGTGCAACCCAGAAAACTGAACTCAGATTAGGAGGTATAAAGGAACAACATGAAAATAAAATAAATCAAATAAAAAATAAAGGAACAGCATGCATATATATGGGAAAATATGTTCCTAGTTGCTTGCACTTGCATAAGGAAAGTAAGGAAGAATAGGCAGGAAACTCTTAAAAGTAGCTGAA
>PVKN010033314.1:0-12069 GCA_004027915.1 Capromys pilorides
GTTGCCTGAGCTTGCCTGAGCAGGCGCTTTAGACTGCTGAACCATCTCACTGGCCCTGACTCTGATCAATCTTAAGTTATTCTTTGTGTCATCTAGCAGCTATTGGACTGATTTCTTATGATTCTTTGCTATTTTTAAAAATTCTTTGTTTTCATGATTGCTAGCTGCAATCCTGTCTTCTATATCTGAAATCTTTTCTTCACATTGGCTAATACTGCTGTGGATACTTCCAATAGAATTTTAAATCTCCTGCATATCTGTTTGAATCTGTTCCATAGATTCCATTTCTTTCCTATGTTGGGCATTCATGGTTTCCATCATTTTCTCAAGCTCTTCTATATGGTTAAATCTCTGTTTGCTCTAGAATCACTAATCATGTCTTTCATTATGTTCACCACCACTGTAGTTATCTGAGAAATTATTTCTGATTTCATTTTTCTCTGGAGCCTCTGTGAGCTGGTTTGTTACTTCCACTGTTACCACTTCAGAGAGTTCAGCTGGGTGGCTTGCTGATTGTTCTACCTCATTGCCCTTAGGTTTGCCTTCACTGAACTGGGTGTCTAGTGTTGCATCTTGTTTAAGTGTCTTTTCTTTCATTTTTTAAAAATTAATTCCTGTGTTGATTCTTATAAATTGCCTATGGCAAGTAGCTTTATCACTAGTATTTAGAACTCTTAGGAAATGAGTACTTCTCAGAGGTGTCTTCTGGGCATTCCTGGCTTTTGGTGTGGAGTCTGTTGCAGGATCTTGCCTCTTCAATTTGTTGATGATGAGAATTTGCTGCCTGCTTGGCCCATCCCCTGATTCTTTGGCGCTGGTCCACAGTATTTTCTATGACTCTTGGCTCTCACTTTTGGTATAGCATGAAACACAACTGGTTAGAGCAATTATGTCACACTGGCTCAAGTGGCACATCAACAATAACAACAGCATCAAACACATCCTAGAAAATGACAAACTGAGGTAACTATTAATTTGCAACTTTTAAACATAATACATAGATTTGTGGTTTTACAATAGTTAAAATGAACCAGAAAATGGTTTGCAGGAAGGAAGCCCTCCAGATGGCAACTGTACCCCAAGGGCAGAAAATTTAAATGGGGTTAAGGGAAAAAACAGAGAGATAAAAGAGGAAGAGTTTAGAAGCCTGGCTGGTGGACGAAGGAGGATCACTCGAACTTTGGGAAATTGGTGCAGAATACAGGATGGAAAGAGAGAAGGAAGAAATAAAAACAAGAACAGAGTAGAACAACAACAAAACTAGAAACTGTTAACATTCATATAAAAATAAGGAAAAATCATCTAGAAAAATAGAACAAACAAAAATGAACACAAACAAAAAAGAAAAAAATGGAAAAGGAGAAAAAAAAAAGAAAGAAGAAAATAAAAAGTCCACTTCCAGGCGAGTCTCTGCTGTCACTGGTGGACAGTGTGGGCAGAAGAGTCCAGATTCATGCTCACTAATGCCTGTAAGCTGCTGTAGCTTCATGACAGGGCATAGATGATCCCAGGGAGCCTGAGCCTTTAGTGCCACTGAAGATCAGACTGGTTTCTGGCTGTGAGACCAAAAATAGATGTGCTGAGCCTGCAGCAGTCCCGCTGGTTTGGGCTGGGACCTTGTCTGCTTGAACTCAGCTCCTTGCTGGCTTGAACGTGGCTCCCGGAGCCCGGCACGGGGAACCAGTGGATGGAACTCACAGCTGTTCTGAGTACTGAGCTCAGTTGGCCCCTTCACAAGAAGGCTACTGGCCAGCTGCCCTCTGCTGGGGGCATCTGAACCCAAATACCTCCCCAGCCTCTGTAGATCACTGTTTCCACTGCTCCATTCCACTGGGGTGTTTCCCTGTGGAGGGGTCACCAATAGTTACCATCTGTCAGCACTGGGTCCCTCCTACCCAGTGAGTCTAGGCTGAGGGAGAAAGTGCCACCTGCCACCTCTTTGTCTTTCATTGCAGTCTGTTTGTTCTTCCTGTGGGCCTCAGTTCCTCAGATCCTTCCTGGGTTCCATTCCGGGGAGCTGTTTCCCTTCTCTCCCTCATGTTTCTGTATTCCAGTGTCTGGACACCACAAAACAGACTGTCTCTCAGCTGCTTACCACTGTACTATTTTCCCGAAAGTCTGAGCCAGCAGGATTTCTTAAGACTCAAAAGGCTCAGGCATAAAGAGGTTGCTTTTTTTCTTACAGTAATTATTATTATTGTTATTATTTTTACGGAATTGGGGATTGAACTCAGGACCTTGAACTTGCCAGGCAGGCACTTGTGCCCCTGAGCTATCTCCCCAGTGCTCCCCACCCCAGTAACTATTATTATTATTAGTAGTATTTTTAACTTGGTGGGAGTTGGAGAAGGAGACTGGCAGCATATTTTTAGTGTGTTTCAAAATCACACCCAAATGTTACAGTTGACTGTTAAGAAATCATCTCCCTGAACCAGGGTAAGAAAAACTGATCCCAAATCCATTGAGTTCTACCTCCCAATGTCTCATTGTTCATTTTCACATTTTGTAGGCGACCGACTTAGAGTTTGACAAAGTGTTGAAGGTAGTCTTGAGCGAGCACTATGTAATTTTGGGATTCATTTTTATCTAGATTGTTGTAATTACCCAAGAAGGCTATAAAATGCTAGCTGCTGTTTCTATCAGCCTAAAATCATTAATGGGATTTTAAAAATTAAAGAAGACTGTTAAATTGGAAAAGAAAAGACCAATAAGGCAATTTTATTTATCAGTGTCATTTTTTTCTTCAATTGCTTTTGAAACTCAGCATCGATGTTGATGGGACGATGACAGTGGACTGGAATGAGTGGAGGGACTACTTCCTGTTTAACCCTGTCACAGATATTGAGGAAATTATCCGCTTCTGGAAACATTCAACCGTAAGTGTGCTTCACTTTTTGTAGCTGTCAGCCATAGGTGTAACTGTTATTCCTAAACACTGAGCAACATTTTTGGAACAGGGAGTCCAGGTCCCAGTAGAATCCCAGTAGCCCCTTCACTTGTAGGGTTCTGTTTGTACTGTTAGGTGTAGATTTATCGAATATCTTCAACACCCCCGAGGCTGCATAAACAAATCTATTCTCAAAACTTGGAAGAAGTACAACCTCGATGAATCAGCTCCCCAGCTTTTTATTGGCACTTAAAGATTTTAGCACAGGGAAATCTAAAAGTCCTAGGCTTTCATTTTTATAGATATGTATTGCTCAGGTGGTCTCAAAACTTGGTGGTTGGTAAGTATTTATTTCCTTGGCCATTCATGATAAAGCAATGATCTCTTCTGAATCTGGCTTCTTAAATTGCCTAGATTTATTTCTGGTATAAGGCTTAAAAATAATTATGGAAGGTTACAAAATCCTCTTAACTCATTTTCTCAGCAATTCATGTTATGAATTCTGCCCAACTTTTAATTTAATTAAGTTCATTAATATTCTGCTAAAATATATTTGTGTAAATTAGCTTTGGTTGTACAGTCTTCTCCCCAGACCACTGGCTTCTCTCTGGAGGAATTTATTTTCTAATAGGTTTGTCTTCATGGATTCTAATACATTTAATATACACTAAATGAAGCCCAGAGTTCAATTTGCCACTTGTAACAATGTCTAAGATTAAACAGGACATTATAAAATGGTCATGTTCATCTATGAGTATAAAATAAGATATTGGTAGTTCTTGCCAGATAAATTTTATACTTAGTGGTGTTTCATTTACATAGTTTTTATTTAGTTTCGGGGACAGTTGGTAACAAAACTATAATCCTATGTGAATTTTATTGATAGTAAAGTGAAAGGGAGGAGAGGAAGAGAGGATTACCCCCTAGCCCAGCCTAGCTCCTTGCTCTTACACCTTTGTGTATAAAACCTTCGATGCTCTGGCTGGGGAGATAGTTTGATGGTCTATGCACCTGTCTGATATGTGCATCCCCAGTGTCACATGCCATTCCGGGCATGCTATGCTGGCCACCAAAACCAGGCTTGGTGGTGCATGCCTATAATCCCAGTGCTAGGGAGGCTCAGACAGGAGGATCAGTGTGAGTCTGAACTGTGTAGTGAGACTTTTATGATTTATTATGTTTTATTTTTAGGGAAGGATCTACAGGGGTTCAGGGTCTTACTACTAGATCGGACTTATAGTGTTCTGCTTGTCTACAGCTTCCCAAGAGTGGGGATTCCAGGTGCACACAACCACACCCAGTCTCAGTTGCTGTCTCAGTGTACCCTGGGGGTGGGGCCTGGGGATTGAACCCCTGGCCCCTGCGCCTGCTTGCAGGTGTTTTAATCCACTGAGCTATTTGGCTGACACTTTGTAGCGAGGCCTTGTATCAAATAAATACAAAAAATTTATTTAAAAAAACCCCTTTGATGACAAAATCTTTTTAAAAAATTTTTCTCACAGTGCTGGGATCAAACCCAGGGCCTTAAGAGAATACTAGGCAAGTGTTGTATCACTGGACTAGATTCCTAGTCTCCAAATGATTTCAGCAGTGAAGTTATAACACTAATGTCATCTCAGCCCTTGGATTTTCTCATAGTCTATATAGTAAGTTTAGAATGAATTGGAGGAGTGATCACTTCATAGCCATTTTTATGAAGAGTCCTTTTAGCTACTTTCATAAAGAATCTATTGCGTGTTGTAAATGACAAGCCATGTTTATAAAATTTATAGTCAGTATAAGACATGAGGTGTAAGATACTATGTATAGTTTTTAAAAAGTCTTATTTGTATATTTAAACCATATATCATGGTGTAAAGTACAATGTGGGCAGAATTTTGTGACAGGATATTGTTTAAGAATTGCAAGCTGATTTCTTAGCCGATGCCATCACCAGCTGGACCTGGTTTCCTAGCGTTGTGGGTGGACGAAACATAAAGGAGTTCACACTATCTGATAAAAGCTATCCTTTCCTTGTAACTTAGGCCAACATGAGAAAAGTCACTCAGTCTATAAAAGCAGAGAGTTGTAATTACCAGTTTGATAAATTTATTATTGTCAATTTTAAGTTCTTTTTAATTTTTAGTTTTTTTTGTCTTTGTTTGTTCTGCTTTGTTTTTGCGGAACTGGGGATTAAACTCAGGACCTTGCACTGGCCAGGCAGGCACTTGTGCCCCTGAGCTATCTCCCCGGCCCCAATTTTTTTATTTTTATTTTTAAAGAGAATAAAAGTAGTTAAAAACATTGGAAACTGTACAGAATTTCACCAATCAATTTTAATTTCTTATGAACTGGTACTGAGTTATGTTTTGTGTGAGCAGGCTGTTTATAATCATCTTTGTGCTCAGCTCAGTTCGTTATAAGCACTGAAGAATAAAGTCGTTCTTCATTGTTAAATAACAGTTCTTTTCTAAAAGAAACAAAAAATCTAAGGCTATTTATTTTTAATTGAAGCCCTATGATGACATTTTTTCCCCCACTTTATCAGGGAATTGACATAGGGGATAGCATAGCTATTCCAGATGAGTTTACAGAGGATGAGAAAAAGTCCGGGCAGTGGTGGCGGCAGCTCCTGGCCGGAGGCATCGCTGGTGCCGTCTCACGGACAAGCACCGCTCCTTTGGATCGTCTGAAGGTCATGATGCAGGTAAGCGCGAGGCCTGCATCTGGGCTTGGCCTAAATAGTGTCAAGTACTGCGAAATGGAGTTCACTGAAAAAGAAGCTTTACTTTCTCAGTAATTGTTTCTCATAAATATAAATATGTATTTACTTTCATATATATCTGTTAAATTTAGATTTCATTGCTATTAAGTGTTCCTTTGAATCTTCAGCTGTTGGTTCATGTATATAATATGTTTTAGTCTTTGGCGTTTTATAACTTCTGTTTCTCTGGTACTGGAGACTGAACCCAGAGCCTTTGTGCCAAGCTATATCCCAGCCCTTTCTTTTCGTTTTTCTTTTGTGATGGCATCTCACAGATTTGCTGTCATTGCATCCTGACTGGCTAGCCTTCTGTCTCATCCTTTGTATCAGTAAGGGGTCACTTGAGGAAATATCTGTGGATCTCCAAGGTAGGCTTGTAGTGGCTGCCTGCAGATAAGCATGGATGCGCCAGGCCTCTGTGCACTGGAGACCCGGAGGATGCTGTCCAAAGTCCTGGAGCTTCCTCCACAGTCTGGTGCCGGTCCATACTGGCAGGCTGCAGGGCCAGCATTGGCAGGCTAGAGAGTCTGTCCTGCAGGCTGGAAGGACCTGGAGCTGGCCATGCAGAGGCCATGGGGAAGACTGCAGAGACGGGAGCTTCCCGAGGAATCAGAAGGGGCATGCTTCCTTCTGCTTTTGCTCTTATTTCATCTATCCAGGCTCTATTCCCGCTGGTTAGTGTCACCCACACCCAGGGTGGGTTTCTCTCAGGCACTCAGTTATCCAGCCACACCCAGAGCTGTGCCCTGCTAATCTATGAGCCCTTAAAGTTGGCGCCGCAGTGGACTCTCAGGTCCCCCTAGAGTGCTGGCGTCGCAGTTGCACACCAGCCTGTCCAGTGGACTATGGGGATGCTTCATAAAAGGCAATCTGTGGTCAGCATTATATTTTCCTTCTTTTTCATGTATTTTATAAAAAGTGGGGCATGTCTGAAATTCAGAATCTTGGGATAAGGATGAAATTTTAAGTTATTTTAAAGGTGAGGTTAGCAGGAAAAAGAGCTGGATTTGCAGACTGACTTTTCCTTTCACTTGCCATGTATCTTTGGGCTGGCCAGGTGTAAAGAAGGAGGGAAAGGAAAATAATATTAATTTGTATATGTATGATTTTCAGACATGTGCCCCTTTTTTTAAAAATTTGTTTTTGTTAAACCTAGGCTAACACCTTTCATATTTATTCTTAGGTCTTTCTACAGAATGGTGTCTGGTATTTTAAGCTATCTCCCCAAATTCTCATTTCACTTGGGGACAGAGGTAGTACTTTAAAGAAAAAGGGCAGGAATTGGTTATAAGTTTTTCTCTAGGAACAATAGCAAACTGACTTTGGAGAGCTTGAAGTCAAATGTTTTTTCTGGGGCTTCGTCATGAACTGGCCATGTGATTGACCTTCCGTCTTCAACATTTTCCATCTTTAAAATTAGTGGTAGTCACTCCTTTTTGTAGAAGCTGAGACCACCAGAGGAATAGTTGATTTCTTGAATTATTTTGGTTTATTAAGTAGTTTTCATTTATAGTCAGTCTGAAGTTCTAATGTATTCAAATGATGACTACATTTGTGGGGTAAGCCAGGCGCCAATGCGCACTCGATGGTTAAGGCTGCTGGCCCACGGGTGATGAATGTCTTGCATGGAGAGGCCTTGAAGTCCGTCACAGTGGCAGTTTTTCTTTTTGGAGTCAGGTTTTCTGTGTTCCCATGTCTGTGGCTGTGACACACATCATGTCCAAGTCATTTTCAGGTCCAGTTGTCCTTCATGCCTGTACTTCTTGGGGAAGAGAGCAATGTCACCTTCAGGATGCACTTTGCAGTTTTGTTTCCATTGGTGTCCCATAGCCTAAACTACAATTGGGTTCATGTTCTCTTATGAATATTGCTTGTACTAATTTTCAGTTTATCAAGTCCTCCCTGACTGCTTCCCCACGCTGAAGACACTAACTATTCTTTGTTTTAGAAGCAGACTCAGACCTCAGTCTCAAAAAGAAAGAAGATGCCTATAATCCCACTCATCATTATATATTTTCCCAAAACTCTGTATTTTATTTTTAAATGTTTATTTTTTTAGTTATAAACAGTATTGGAGAATAATTGTTTGACTGTTTGAGAAATAAATAATGTCAGTGATAATGCCAGCAGTATTTTATATCATTTGCTTTTATTTTTAGGTTCACGGTTCAAAATCAATGAACATATTTGGTGGCTTTCGGCAGATGGTAAAAGAAGGAGGTGTCCGTTCCCTTTGGAGGGGAAATGGAACCAACGTTATTAAAATTGCTCCTGAGACAGCTGTTAAGTTCTGGGCATATGAGCAGGTAATTATTATCATCAGGATAAATTATTGACAAAGAGGAGTTAGTAAACTGGTTTAATAAAGATTAGGTCACAGTGCCTTTGGGATTCTTTTTTAGTTTATTTATTTTATTTATTGGATAAAGAGTCTCACTATGCAGCTCAGACTTGTAGTGATCCTCATGTCTCAGCTTCCCCTGTGCTGGGATCACAGGCATGCACCACCAGGCCTGGTTTCAATGGCTGGCACGGCACAACTGTGGTTCTGGGGCTGGCATGGCATGTGGGGTACCAGGGATCAAACATAGGTCCTTCTGCTTGCTAGGCAGGTTTTTAGATTGCTGAGCTATCTCCCCAGCCCCAGGGCAGCCTTGTTTTAGTATATGGTAGTTTTTCACATATTCTCTCTGAGGAATTTCTCCTAGAGGATTTTGTTAATTAATCTCAGCAGTTCCTGATGGCTAATTCTGAGATTCTCAGTTTCATAATACTATTTATAAAGACAAACTACTTTGTTCTTTTCTAAGGTACTCTTAAAGGACAGTTGTGATTTTAGCCTGTTTATTTTGGATTCTGAGTAGATGCAAGACACTAACGTAAGTTTTACAAAAGGCTTCCAATCTAATCTCCGAAGGAAAATGTTTGAGATGAAGACCTTCGTACAGTTGGACATGGCTATGAGGGGAGCTGAATTTGCAGTGAAGGCCCCTGAGAGGCAGGTGCTTGGCTTCTCTGTGCCTCAGCAGTGGGGCAGAGCCTGTGTGGGGTTCTGCTTATTGACTGAGTCAGTGTACATGAATACCTCAGTCTCTGAATCCATTTCTCTGTGAACTTCCGTTTATTTAGGACAGTGTTTCCACCTAACTTGCTGTGAAGAAATATCTGTTATAGTGGTTAAGTTTTAGAGCTTTGTTTCTTTTCAAGGTACTTAGCAGAACTGTCTCCTTGGACATCTACAAAATCATTTTCCTGTCATTTATTTCATTGTGTTTTACTTTGGACTATAAAGGCTTGAAATTTAACTCCATCCAGTACTTTTTGTTTTATTTTAAATAGACTGGAGATTATTATGGAGAACATTTTGCTCCTGAACAACAGAACACCCTTGGAGAGATTATTAGATCTAGTGGTGCCTGTTTCTTGTCTTAAGAAATAGAGGTTCAGAGAATAGTGAAGAATATCTGCCCTCCTGGACTTTTCTTAGAGCCTGACTTTGGGGGAAGATACCCTTAAGTAAACGTGAGCTCTCATGGTGTGGCCAGTGAGGGCTGTGTCCTAGTCTTAGTCTTTTCTGTCTTTTATTCTCGGTAAGCCAGGACCTCAAATGACTAAATTTTAAAGTTAATGCTATTATTTCAACGTGCAGGGAATGGACATATTTGTAAGTCCATGGTCATTCTGCGTACCTTATACTTCGTAACGTTTGTCAGATTCTTACCTGGATATCACCCATGGGCATGCTTTGCTGTCATCCATCCCAGCTCCTCTCTAAGCCTTTGCAGCATTGTCTGCCTGCCTGCCTGCCTGCCTGCCTGCCTGTCTGTCTGTCTGACTGATAGAAAGAGCTGTGGTCTTCCCCTGTTGCTTTCTTACCTTCTGCCTGCCAAGAACTCCCTTGCCTCTGTGATGCCCCTCAACCATGCCGCTCTACCTTGCAGCCAGCCAATTATAGATGGAAACCTCTACACACTGTGGGCTCAGTAAACCTTTCCTCCTTTAACTTTGGGTGTCAGTTATTTTGTTTCCCAATGAGAAAAGTAACTAAGACACATGTTAAGTGTCTGGCATCTAACTCATTTTTATTTTTTAAAGAAAGTGTGTGGTGGAAAAGATGTAAAAATTATAAAAACTTTATTATCTGTGATCCTGGGAAAAAATGCTGTTATCAATATAGTGAAGAAGTAAGGGTCAAGTCTGTGGAATATCTACGTTCTGTGGAAATCTTACCTTGAGAGCCACCGTCAGGTGAACAATGAATGTTAGCCTTTAAGGCTCGCTTTTCTGCCAGGTGTGCCACCAGGAAGCAGGAAGGAGCTGCAGGATGCTCAGGTCCTATCCAGAGCCTGTTGGACTATGCAGCTTTCCAACTGATGAGATAAAAATACCTGACGTAGACAATGGAGAAAGGCTTATTATGGTGTCAGAAGGTGCAGAGGCAGAAATGGCATTGTAGAGGAAGGCTGCTTTTAATCCACAGCAACCCCAAAACTGAAAGAGTGAGGTAGGGGTGGTGTGAAGAAAGAAGAAGAGCAAGAAGAAAAGAGAGAACTGTGCCCTCCAGTACCACACTTAATACCGTAGTATTTCTAGTAGCTGCACCTCCTTAATACCACATTCAATTGGGAACCAGATTATACCCCTAGTGTAATTTTTTTTTTTTGGGGGGGGGGTACATTTTAGATCTAATTTGGTATCATCATAGTTGGCTTGGGTTATCATAACAAAACAGCACTGACTGTGTGGTAGAAACAGTAGAAATGTATTTCTCTCGTAATGGAGGCTAGGGAGTCCCACATGAAGGGACCCGTCCATGTGGGTTCTAGTGAGGTCCCTTGCTGTGTGCTGGGTAGTCTCTCCTTGTTACCTTTGTGAGTGGAGACTCCGATGTCTCTTCATATAAGGATGATAAGACCATGAGGCCTGCGCTCCTATGAGCTCATCTCCTCTAATGACCTCCATAGGTCCCATCTTCTAATACCACACCCTGGGGTTCAGCATCTGAATTTTGAGGTGATATAGCTTAGCCCACTGTAGGTATTAATATGCATTTAAAAATTTATTTGTACAGTACAAGAAGTTGCTTACTGAGGAAGGACAAAAGATAGGGACCTTTGAGAGATTTATTTCTGGGTCCATGGCTGGAGCAACTGCACAAACTTTCATTTATCCCATGGAGGTAAGTGCCGTTGTGAAGTTTGCCTGACGTGGTGTCTATATTGCTAGCTGCTGTTGTCCATGTATCCCCAGATGATCAGTGTAAAACAAATAGCATTTATTATCTCACTGTTTCTGTGGAACAGGAATTGGGGTACAGTGGCCTGGCTTCCCCTGGCTCACGGTTTTTCCCAGCCTTACTGTCAAGGTGTCAGCCAGGGCTGCAGTCCCCTTTGGCGTGGCCGGGCTGGGGCTACTTCCAGGCTCACTCAAGCAGATGTCGCCTGACCTCACTGACTGTTGGCTGGAAGCATTGGTTCCTTTCTGTAGGCTTCACAACATGACATCTGGTTTTACAGGTGTGTGTGTGTGTGTGTGTGTGTGTGTGTGTGTATGTGTGTAAGGAGGGAGAAGGAACTTGCAAGAGGAAGTTTTCAAGATGGAATCTGCTGTCTCTTGCCACTTCTGCTGTATTCCACTGGTCACAGAGAGCAGCCCTGGTAGAGTACACAAGGGGACCACACACAGCTGTGCACACTTGGAGGCAAGGTTTGTGTGGCCTTAGAGGCTGGCTGTGTGGGACTGATAAGAATTATAACTCGGTTCCTGTCTGAAGAGTTCACGTACCATGAATTTAATAGTAGAACTGCGTGACGGGATTATAGGATGGAAAGCCTAACTGGACAGCCACATGTAGCACAAGAGTTGGCAGACTGGAGAACTGTGGACAGTTAGAAGAGCCTTATGCTAAGAGTGGTCTTTACTTTTTTTTTTCTTCTCTCTCTCTCTCTCTTTTTTGCAGGACCGGGGTTTGAACTCATGGCCTTGCACTTGCCAGGCAGGTACTTGTGCCATGGAGCTATCTCCCCAGCCCTGGTTTTTATTTTTTATTTTTTTTATGGCTGGCTCAGCCTGCCCTGGAGGTGGAGCTGGCAGCATGTGGTGCTGGGAATTGAACCGTGATCCCTGTGGTTGCCTAAGCTTGCCTAAGCAAATGCTTTAGACCACTGAGCCATCTCATTGGCCCTGGTTTTCATATTTTTAAGAGGTAGATAAGATCAAACCAAAAGAAAACCAATGAATATGTAGTAGACACCTGGTATTTTAGGCGTTCAAAGTCTAATATACCCTTTACCTTGGATAGAACTCATTTGCCAACTTCTACTTTAGATAAAAAGTCATACTGTAGATTTGAATATTTTTATTGATATAACAAAGGCTTTTTAATCATTGATAAGATCTAAGCAAGATAAGCACCTGTTCTTCCTCTAATAGCCTTCAA
>PVKN010033315.1:0-12063 GCA_004027915.1 Capromys pilorides
TGTGTCCTTAAACTCACTTAGTCGTCCCCTCAGGCCTCGCACTCTTGGTTGTTTTCCTGCCTCGAGATCCTGTTTGCTGCGATGACAGGCCTGTGCCACTTGAGCCTGTCCAGACTTTCTTAGCTATGTGAGAAAAATCTGGGCTACTTCGTAATAATGCTGGGACCGAAGGAAACTGTGGTGGACTGATGCGCATCGTTTCTCCCATGAAAGCAAATTTGCATGGGGACAGATCTTAAAGAACTCCCCTATGCTGCCAGCAAATATTTCTCATGAGTTTATACTGGGGATCACATTCCTCACCCCACAGAGTCCACAAGGAGGAAACGTATTGAGCGTACTTAAAGTGTATGACCTTCAGAATTATTCCAAAAACGGTAAAAGTAAGGCTGGCTGGGATAGACCGCAGAAGGCTTGTCTCCTGCATCTGCCGATAGTAAGCATCCTGAGCCCGTGCAGAGGCACAGCCTTGCACAAAGGCCACCACCCCCTGATAAGAGAAACAAACATCTCTCCAGGGTCATGCACGCAACAACTGTCTCCATATTCCTCCGCATCTGTGCCTTGAAAACGGTCCCCTTGTGTCAGCCTTGGCAGTTGTGCTCATAGGTCACTGAGACATGAATATGCCCATTCCCAGCCATCCTCTTTTTCAAATCAACTCCATGGTCCCAAGAAACTGTCCTTCTGGTTACTGTTTGGTTCAAGATGTCTATGAAACTGCAGAAATGAGAGACTGAAGCCTTGAGCACGGGGCAGTAGTTGGGGGGATGAGCTGAGGTGGCTGTGGACCTCGGTCTGTGCATAGGAGGAAGCAGAACCTTCTCCCAGCACAGCAAGGAACCCCCTCTCCCCAGCTGCGCACAACCCTGGCAGAGATGACTGCTGTATTCAGCCTCCAACCAGCATGAGCTACAGGCAGTAGCAATCATGAGGAGGGGACTTCTGCTTCCCCAGCTTTCCTCCCATCAATGGCAGGGGCTGAGCCCACACAAAATTCTTTGGAAGAGACGCCTGAGTGTGGTACCAGGCCACAGTGCCCTCACCCCCTGGAGCCCACATTCTCCATGGCTTTTGTAGGACCAGTACATACTTGGAGGAGAGAGAAACACGTCTTCAACCTCATTCACCCAACAACTGTGTGCAAAATCTAACCCTCCTCCATATCACCTTTCAAACCTTGCCCTCCCCTCAGCCTGCTAATCCGTTCTTAAATCTGAGCCTGTACCCAATCTGAGCCACTCTCTCCTCCAGGAAACACCACGATGTCAATAGCTGCGATGCTCTTTGGGTGAACCCTTTTATGAAACTTCACAGTTGACAGAATGGAGCCATAAGCAGGGAGCAATGGTTGGAGGGTTGGCTGAGATGGCCAGGGACCTCAGGCTCTGCAAGGGGTATGCAGACCCTCCTCCCAGCCCAGCAGATGGCCGCCTCCCCAGAGCTCCTCACCACCCTGGCAGAGATGTGTGTTATCATCAACCTCCCACCAGGCATCAGTCAAGGGGTATAGAAATGGTGGGGAGGGGGCTTCTGCTTCCTGAGCTGTCCTGCCATGAGTGGTGGGAACTGAGTTCAGGAGGGAAACTTCGGGCAAGAACTCTGGATGCAGTGCCCGGTCAGTATACCCTGAGGACTCGGGCTCTGGGCCTTGTTTTGGCTCTGCAAGAGCAAGAAATGTACGAGGCTTCAACCCAGCTGCAAACACCAATGCCCTCATGACCTCGTGACCATGGCTATGAATGCTTGAGTTCTATGTGCTACTAAAACAAGCCTGCTGCTGGCTACAACAGCTCCAACTCTAGTTCTATCCCTAAGTATGTGGCCCCTGTGGGAAGGTGCTGGCATCCTCAGAGGATACAAGCTACAGTAGTGAGGTGCGTTAGCTGAAAAATCTCACGCATGGAGTGGTTGCCCAGCTTTATTTTCTGCAGTGACTCACATTTAATCCCATGATTTCTCTAGCAAATAGGGAACAGAACATGCTATGCCCGCATGCCCAATGAATACAAAGGCAGAGAAAATTAGGATTCAACAAAGCCATGGCAATAATACAGACGTGAGGGCCTATGGAAGGGTGTAGCTTTTGGAATGGGAATGAGGGCTTTATATCCCTCTACTTAGCGGAGAGTGAGGAAATGAACGTGCGGCACGCCTCATGGTCCACAAAAGCAGGGCAAGGTCTTTACGGAACTGGTTGAACACTGCTTGGAGGCGGCCTCGAATCTGGGCAATCCATGTCCTGAAAGTGAGAGAAGAGACAAGTTCAGTGAACAGTCAGGACCCTAAGCTAGACTAGAGCCCCATGCTCTATAGTGAAAGCAATTGGACACCTACTTGTGACCACTAAAGTGCACCTCCTGGGGGATTTGAGGACAAAGCAATCCCTGTCCAGTGTTGATGGGAGTGTGTCACTGTACATTCATCGCTTAAATCAATATGGACATTTCTCCAAAAACTAGAATTAGATGTCCAATTCAAACCAGCTGTGTTCCTCATGAGTATTTTTCCGGAAGAACTCAAAATATGGTGCCACAGCAATACATGTACACTCATGTCTATAACAGTGCAATTTGTCGTAGCCAAATCGTACAGAAAATGCAAGTACTCCTCACCTGAGGGATGAATTAAAAGGTTTTAGTATCTTTAAACAATGGAGTATTACTCAGCTATAAAAATCAACATGACACTCTTCTTCCTGAATGGATGCAACTATAAACCATACACATAAGGGAAATAAGTCAAACCCACATGTGCACCTGTGGTATTGTCTTTCTGGTGTAAGAACCTGAAGAAGAAAATTGATTGAAATGTGTAATGCACATTGTGAAATGCAGAGAAACTGTTCCAAAGGCAGTAAAAACTTGGATGAAGTAGGGGTGCATGGAAAGAAGGTAGAGGAAGAGAACTATGCATGTACATTCATAGGATGGCTTCGCTAATTCTACTGCAGAACATGCCTGGTCTACTAAAAGGAGGAGTCAAGGCTTCAAAGATTTTTCTCCTTTTGAATTTGTAACATAATTTCTGGCCAATCGTATGGGCACATACCTGATACCTGGAACAATGCATGTGAAAAAACAATGTGCGATACAGCAACTATTGTTGAATTCTTATCATACTGTTTGGTGATAATCTTTGAAATTTGTTTTCTTTACACAAATTTTTGTACTCGATTTAAAAATAAAAAATATCTAAACAATATTAACTTTATATTTAATTTAATAATATTTTAAAATGCCCATCCCTGTGTTTGTGTCTGCACCCCCAAAGCCCCAAAATTTGCAGGACTGACACAGTCAGGAGGCTGCCATTCACTGTGAGCTCCCTGTAGATGTCAGAATTTTCTCTTAAAGAAGCTAGGAATCTTAGCCCACCTGCAGCCTCATTGGGAGACCTGAAAGGCACCCTGAGAATGCTGATGGAGAGAGGTTAAGGTGCAACGCCCTAAGGCAAGGCCACTGCATTCCGTAGGTGCTCCTTCCCTGGCAGCTCTCAGGTTGGTCGGGATCCTTGCCACCTGCTCCCTCCCCCACTGGTTCCTCCCCTCCCCCACTCATTCTCCCTCCCCATGGCCGCTCTCTCTTCCCCAGACCCCAGCACTGTCCCTGCCCCCACAGTCTATTAGGGGGTCCTTATGTCCCTCTACCTCCAGCCTCTCCTCTCCTGGCCTCCATCACTGTGTCACTGTGCTAGTTCAGTCCCTACTCCCACTCCTGGCTCCTCTGTGGTCTCCAATGGCCAGGGCTACATCGACCATTCCAAAGGATACAACTGATGCAGGTTCATTCCAGCCGTGCTCGCCACGAGCACAATTACCCCAAAGGGCCATGGGCCATGAGGTATCTGGACAACGTGTGAAAAGTCTCCTGAGGAGGTTCTCTCATCACCAAAGAATCCCTCGTCATAGTGGTCATGTTCTCGGCCTCCCCCGGCGCTGCTCTCAGGGTCCTCCATGACTGTTTCTTCTTGTCCACTCCCTCGGCTGCAGCACGTGGAGCACTATGCTCTCCTCCTGTTACGAGACAGCTATGAGGCTCTGCCCCTTGCTCACCCACACTGCACAGGGGGATGCCCCAGCACCTGCTTGAAGCGGCCCTCGATGTGGTCTCTTTTGCTGCCAAGTTGGTCTTCCTGCCTGATCTCAGCTTTGTTTGCCAGGCAACAGGTAGTTCATCACAGGGCCTTGCCCAGGACCCAACCCTACCCCAGCACACCGCCCATAGCCCAGTGGACTTTTATTGTTTGTTCCCTTCTAAGGTTGTCCACCTCTAGATCGAAGGGACTCCCATCTTGCCATAGAGGGACTTAGTGGACAGGAGACCTAGTTCTAGAATTGCAAAGTCCGTCAGGTCCTTCAGAGCCCCCTACTCCAGGGGAAGGCCTTGCCTTGGACTGGCCACCTCAGGAAGCTGCTGGACCCTGGATGACCACAGGGAGTCCAACTCATGGTCTCCAAGTGTATCCATGTTCCTCAACAAGTTCTGGTAGGGTGAGGCCCTAAACCTATTCCTTTCTATCCTGTCTCTTGTTCCACCCCACCATACAGGCACAATGTCTTGGCTGGGTCTCTGTTGGGCATGTGAATCCCTGGCAGTGCCCATCCTGGGGGCTTTGCGCAGGACACCGTCTTGGTAGCAACTTTATCTCTGTTACGCATGGTGATCTCCTCTTGAGGAAGCAGTGTGCTCAGAGGCTGAGTTTGAGGGTGTGGATGTGGCCTGGACCAGCTGGCAGCCAGGTGGGGAAAGTCAGGAATGAAAGGGTGGGGCTCTGGACTGCCTCCCAGGACTGTGCAGCTGCTTTGGTGTCTCAGTCCTTGGAGGGTGAATTTGAGGAGCAAATCAGAGCTGGATGATTAGAAATAGGATGCACAATGAGCACGTCTTATTAAGATCATGTTCTGTATTGCCTTAGAACTGGAAACATCATTGTACCTAGACGTGATTGTGTTTGACTTGTTCACACTGTGTTCATTCAGCATGTACAAATCCAACCCAAGATACCAATAGAAAATTTCAATGAAACTATTTAGCATTGGGATAGCTAAAGACTCCTAAAGCTGCTGAAAATAGAATGATAATACTCAACACCATGTATTGGGTGATGAACAGGTTCGCACAACTGTTCAAATCACTAAGGAAGAACATGATAGGTACTTTTAGGTGCAAGGCAGAGCAGAAAAACAGGTGAAAGGAAGAAGAGAAAGGGGCTTTTTTTTCTGGGTGGACACAGAGAGAATGTGGGGAAGGATGAGAAATTCTGTCCATTGGAACAAAGGGAAGCTGAGGCTTTTATGGCCTGCTCTGGGAGGTGGAGTTCCAAAGGGATGTTTAGATATAGCTGAGGGAACTGATTGGGTGTCTTCCCTTAGGTGACAGGAAGGGTGAAAGGAAACTGCACCTTGAGCTGTGCTAGATAAGGGTGGAGCTGCTCTTGGGGAAGATGGGCTTTTGTGTTATGGGCACCAGTAATATTAGATGACCATCTGATGATTGAGCAATTCATCCTAGGGCCAGAGCCCATCAGAACGGCCTAATCTGTGCCAAATATTCAATGTGGTTGCGCTTTCAAAGGACACAGTGGTTGATTTTTAATGGCTTTCTTCTTCCTTTTTGAAATACAGAGATCAGGCCGGTCTTGGTGTCAAATTCATTTTGAAGCCCATGCAGGCCTTGAACACAGCAATCCACTTGCCTAAGCCTCTAAAGTCCCAGGAAGACAGGCATGGAACACAATGCCTAGATTTTACTTCTCAAATTCCCAAATATATATATATATATATATATATATATATATATATATATATATATATATTTAGTACAATCATGTGTTACTTCTTCTGAAACCTCCAATTAGCTCCCTAATTAACTACACTGCAGAAGTGTAAGTATTTTGTACAATTTAGTAGAGCCAGAGTGTATTCTGTGGAACTTCTCCCCATTGGCAGCTCTGCATGACACCCTGAGCCTGCTACACCATGCACTCCCTGGTGTCACTAACTCTCAGGGCCAAGGCTCCACACCTTAGAGTGATTCCACACAGCTCACTTCCTCTCTGTGGTTTTGGGTCTCCCATATGCTCCCAGGGTCTCACTCTTGCCCTTGAGCACAGGAAACTCACTCCACACAGGGGAGGCGCTCATCCATAATCCTCCTTGCTCAGCCAGTCCCGTCTTAAGCACTGCCAGTCATGCCCTTAGGCTTCTCTAGCAGAGGGACTGGTGCCCAAGACAATGAGGATGCATTGTGTGTGCCCATGTGTCACACTCTGCACCCTAGTGAATCATTCAGACTCTCAGGGGACAGAGCATAAGGGCCCAAAAGTTAGGAAGTTGACAGTTCCCTATCTTTTTATCTATTTAGTACAGGGCCAACAGGATCTCCTTATACAGGTTTAACTGCTAGTAATCTTCCTGCTTTCAGGTTTGCAAGCACTGGGATTACAGGCCCGATCCACAATGCCTAGTCTCATTTCCCCTCTTAGTGTGCCCCTGATTTGGGGCCAGCATGGCCATCCAGAAGATTGATACCCTGTCCCCTTTGCCTGTCATAGTAAGCAAGACAATTAAGTATCTCTCTGCCAGACACTGAGGATCTCCTTGAATACTGAGCTTCAGACTAGCGCAGTTATGACTTAGCATCCATGGGAACAGGCTCCAAGGTGTTGCTGAGGTCCCCAAATCCCCATGTATTGAGGTCCCTTTTATCACATGTGGTATTTGATATATGCCTCTGTCAACCCCAGTGTCTCCAGAGGTGAAAAGTAGAGAGTCTCTGCCATCCTCACTGCAATGACAGACATCATGGGGCACGAAGCAGGTGCCATGGGGGCTGCTCTGGAGATGGAATGCCCAGTTTCATTATAGTGGTCTCCGTCTTTTTCTCCTCCTCACTACCTCTTCCATTTTCCTCCCCAAGTCACTCGGCTTTAATGTCAATGGCCACATAAGCTTCTCTCTGCTCACCCTGATATTTTGGCCGAAGTTCTCATGAAGACCTCATGACTAGGTGCATCAGTGCTCAGCTTACACGCGGAGGAGGAAGATGGAGCACACTGCTGGGGCTAGGCATCACCCCATGGCCTTAGCACCTGCTTGCTGGGCATTCTTCCAGTGTCACTTTCCAGGCTTTGTCTCATGCCATGCCCACCTCTGTCCTGGGAGGCGTGGACGCCAGGGTCCATATTCAGGAAGCAATTTTGTTGCTTCACATTCTCATATGGGTATGAAGCAGAATCTGCTCTCAAGCTCAGTTACCTGCATCTTAGGCTTCTCTAGCAGGAATCTACAAAACTTATCCAATACCTCCTGCAAACCCATTCCAGCGGCTTTGAAACATAATCATGAAACACGACTAATGGCACCAAAATCTCTCTTGGTATCTTCTGTTTCCTATATCTTTCAAAAGAAACGCTTTCCTCCAGACTCCTCTGTTCTTCTTCCTTGCTGGGAAGTTTCAGACCCTTCCCTACCAGCAGGTCTACTCTGGTCTTCTAGCTGACATCCTATACACACAGCAGGGCTCTGCCCATCAAGGAATCATCTCAACAGGGCAAAAGAGCAGCAAAAGTCCGGGCCTGCACAAAGTATCACTCTCAGGGCCCCTCAAGGGCTGTAAAATGCACTGAATGTCCAGGTCATAAGTGTGCAGACAGAAGAACCCCACTGGCCAGTCACATGCAGACTGAGGCCAAGAAAACTGAAGGTAATCAAGCGGCTGCCAGAAGATAGCATCCCAAACTGATCCCCAGTCTGTCAGAAGGCAGCAACACAATGGAGAGAAAGCCAGTGATAGGTAATGGCGTATAAGTTCTGCCTTTCCTGGGGAAGCGCAGAGGGAGGGAAAGAGGGAGGGGGAGGGAAGGAGGCAGAGAGGAAGAGAGAGAGGGGGGAAGCAAACCCCTTTGGCTTGAAACTCAGAGCTGATGACCTGGCCACCTAAAGGGGTTAAAGGTGTATGAACGCAGGGGAGTGGGAGGCACTTGTGAATCTCTGCGCCTGAGGAGAACCATGGCAGGCGGTTCGCTGCGTCTGGCATGATAGGGCACAGGGCCTGTGGCGAGCACCTACCCAATCCTCGGCTGACCCACGCCTCTTTGTCCCCACACCTCATGCTGCCCTCCTTCCCTTGGCTCCCCACCTTTCTACCCTGTCACCATACCTTCCGTGGAGATGGTCACCAGAAGTTCTGAGCTCAGTCCCCGACCCATGGGTGCACCTCTCCTCCCCCCCTGTCCAGGCGCCTGCTCCTGAGCCTCCTTTACCTCTTTCTGCTCGCTCCCTGCTGATGGCTGCATCCAGCTCAGCGTCCCACTCAGATGTTTCCCTGTGAGACAATATCCTCTCTTATTGAGGGAAGAACTCCCAGGGAAAAAGAAACATTTCTTCAGGGACAATCACACAGTCACAGTTTTTGTTATCTCACATGCTGGTCACTTGCAGAAGAATAAAATCTCCTGTGAATAGGGAAGTTCTGTGCCCGGCCCCCTCCTCCTCCTGCATCTGCTGTGACTCCCTCCCCATGTGGCACATTATCACTGTCATCTGCTGACACCAAGACATTCACCTGTGCTCCCACAGCTTCCTCCCCTGTCCCCTCCCTCAGGCCCTCAACCCTCCTGACCATGCTGCAGCTCAATTGCACAGAAAGGACCAGTGGGCCACTCGGCCTGTGTTCTCAGGAATAGCAGTGTCCCAGCCTCACCACCAAAGATGGGGACTGGCACTTTGTTACACAGAGGATTTTCCCAGCATTCAAAACTGAGCGCATGGCTTTCCCACTGTGTTGAACCCATACCCATTCTGAACATTATATCTTGAGACAGCATTGCACTAGAGCTGATATTTTTATTCTTTTCCTTTGTTTCACTTGTTTTTTCAGACACGGTTTTACCATGAAGTTCACGCTATCATTGACCGCACTGTGTAGCCCAGCATGGAAATAACTTCATGGAGATCCACCTGCCTCAACTCTTCAGTGCTGCCTTGATATTCCTGCCACTCCATAACAGGCTTGACATTCTCACGTGAGCCACAAATCTGTGAGCTGCTTCCTAAATGATGATGGGACTCATGGAATATCCAAGGGTCTGATCCATAACATTTGTCCCACCAAAATGAATTTGCATTAAACAGCATTTGAAATTCCTATCCCACGCTGGCAGCACAAGTTTTTCATGATTTTATGCTGGAGAGAAGATTCCTTAGCCCACAAGATCCATAATGCTCAAATATAGTCAATATACTTAATGGAAAGATCCTCAGAATAATTCTGAGCAAAGTAAACAGCAATGCCAGCTGGGCCTGAATGAAGAAAGCCTGTCTCAGGCACTTGCCTGTAGTGACCGTCATAAACCTATGCAGAAGACCACCTTACACAAGGGCCAGCACAACCTGGGAGGAGAGAGAGACACGTCTTCAAGCTCATTCACCCAGCAACTGTGTCCATAATTTAATCCTCCTCACTATCACCTTGCAAGGCATCTCGTCCTCTCAGCCAACTCAGCTTTTCTTAAAGCCAGGCCTGTACCCACTCTGAGTCATTCTCTCCCCCAGTAAGCACCGTGAGCTCTTTATCTGGGGTGCTATTTGATGAACTCGTTTATGAAACTATTCACAGATGACAGAATGGAGCCATAATCAGGGAGCAGAAGTTGGAGGAATGGGCTGAGCTGGCCAGGGACCTTGGGCTCTGCAGGCGGACACAGACCCTCCTCCCAGGCCAGCGGTGGGCGATCTCTCCACAACTCCTTAATGCCCTGGCAGAGATGTGTGTTAACATCAACCTCCAACTAGGCATCAGCCAAGGACTGTAGAAATGGTGAGGAGGGGACTTCTGCTTCCTGAGCTGTCCTGACAGGAGTGGCGGGGACTTGGTCCAGGAGCGAATCTTCGGGCGAGAACCCTGGATGAGGTGCCAGGTCAGAATACCCTCAGCCCTAAGACTCTGGGCCTTGCTTTGGCTCTGCAACAGCAGGAAGTTGATGAGGCTCCAACCCAGCCGCAAACACCTGTGCTCTCCTGACCTCATGGCCATGGCTGTGAAAGCTTGAGTTCTATGTGCTACTAATACAAGCCTGCTGCTGGCTAAACCAGCTCCAATTCTAGTTCTATCCCTAAGTACGTGTACCCTGTGGAAAGGTGCCGGTATTCTGAGAGGACACATGCTACAGTAAGGAAGTGCTTTAGCTGAAAAATCTCATGCACAGAG
Source organism: Capromys pilorides (assembly GCA_004027915.1). Classification (NCBI taxonomy): domain Eukaryota; kingdom Metazoa; phylum Chordata; class Mammalia; order Rodentia; family Capromyidae; genus Capromys; species Capromys pilorides. Next base: position 10,212 of record PVKN010033315.1, read on the forward strand.
TGGTTTCCCAAGTTTATTTTCTGCTGTGACTCACATTTAATCATGTGTCTTATCCAGTAACTGGGAAACACAACATGTGGGCCCATGCACCCGATGAATAAAAAGGCAGAAAAAGCTAGGGTTCCACAAAGCCATGGCAATAATACAGAAGTGAGGGCCTTTGGAAGGGTATAGCATGTGGCATGCAACATTGTTTCAACACTGTATTCTTTCCAGAGACAGGGGTGCAAATGGAGCCCCATAGTGCTCCATGACTTGCAAAAGCAGGGCAAGGTCCATAAGGAAATTCAGGAGTACTATCCAGAGGCGCTGTGGTTTCCTGGCAATCCCTGTCCTGAAAGTGAGAGAAAAGGAAAGTGCAGTGGTCAGGACACTATCTGAGATTCGTGTCCCAGCCTGTGTAGCCCTTGCACTTAGGCACCACCCTATGTCCACTGCAGTGGCCCTCCCAGGTTCTGTGGGAAGAAAAGAATCCCTCTCCTGTGTTGGTGGGAGTGTAGACTGCTGAAATGACTCTGGAACTCGGTGTGTAGATCCCTCAGAAAACTAGGGTGCCAGGTCCCATTCATTTTGCTGTTGCCCTCCTGGGTGTTTTTCCTCAAGAACTCAAAACATCATGCCAGAGCCATACTTGTACACACATGTCTATAGCAGTGCAATTTGTCACAGCTCAATCCTAGAAACAAGTGAAATGCCCATCAACCACGGAATAGGTAGAAACATTGTGGTACTTTTACGCAATGTTGTATTACTTGGCTATATAAATGGATGCAGCTAGAGCTCACATGCATAAGTGGAATAAATCAGACCTGCACGTGCAAACTTCATATTGTCTCTTTTTTGTGAGAACTTCAAGAGTAAATGTGATTTGAAAATTATAATACATACTGTAAATGGGAAAGAACCAGTTGGAAGGGAAGAAAAACTGGGAAAAGGGAGAAAATCAAGAGGGCAGGAAAGAGAAATATGTATGTGTATACACAGGATAGCTGGCTAATTCTGTTAATTGTGGCAGTATATTCAGAGGAGAAGTTAAGGCTTAAATTATTTTCTCTATGTTCATTTTTTAATAATTTGTAACCTATCTTACAGGTTAATATCTAGGAAATGGAACAATCAATATGAAGAAAGCACTAAGCAATAAAGCAATTATTATTGAAGTCTTACCATAGTGTTTACTGAAACTCTGAAATAGCTAATCTTTTTTAAAATTAATTTGTATCCCCTTTAAATCTAGAAGGTCTTTCTATGTCTTAGTAAAAAAATGCCCCTCCCTGTACTTTTGTCCCCACCCCGACAGCCCCAACCCTCATGGGACTGACACAGTCACGAGGCGGCCATTCACGGTGAGCTCCCTGTGAACAGCAGGAGTTTCTCCCAGAGCAGCCACGGATCTTCGGCCTCCCTCAGCTGCTATGGCATACCAGAAGGGCACCCTGAGGATGCTGATGGGAGAGGTTAAGGCACAACTCCCTCAGGCTGGGCCGGTGCACCCCTAGGCGCTCCTTCCCTGGCCTCTCTCAGGCTGTCCCATCCCTCCCCCATCTGTTCCACCCCTCCTTGCCTGCTCTTCCCCTTGTCCACTCTTTCCTCTGTTCCCCCACCATCCTCCCTCCCCACTCATTTGCCCCACTACTTCCCTCCCTCCTCCACCCTTTCCTACCCCACCCAATCCTCTCCCCAACGGTTCCTCCCCACATTCACCCCCATTTTCTCCCTCCCTGGTTCTTCCCCTAAACTGTTCCTCCCCACCTGGACCCCTTCCTTCAGTCACCCTCCTGTTCCCTCCCCCACCCATCCCTCCCCTCCCCCACCTGTTCCCTGTCACTCCTTCCTCTCCTCTCCTCCCCCC
>PVKN010033316.1:0-12065 GCA_004027915.1 Capromys pilorides
TGTTTCTTGATTATTTGTTGAAATCTATGGCATCTTTAACTACAGTGTTACTATTGCAATATTCTAACTTTTACATTTCATTATATATTTTAACGTGTGGCATCACATTTCAAGAACAACACTGACAGATGAGAAAGCACTCAAAAGTAAAGCTAGAAACCTACTTCTTGTCATAAAGACTTTTAAAATTAAGAATGTTTAACTTTGAGAACAGAGGATTCAATTTTGGTCAAAAATAGGAATTCCAGAAGTAACCTGAAGAGAAACCTTACAGCTGTTTTTCAAATAGTTAAGGATCTCTTAAACCAATTGCACTTAGGTCTGAGAGACTCTAGGGAAAAAGAACTAAGGAAAATGGGTAGAAATCACCAGAGGAAAATTTTGATTCCTCAAAGGATTTTCCTAAAAAGTTGACCATGAAAATAAGAAGCAATCTTGAAGGAGGATAGCGAAGGAGTAGGTTTCTGTTCACCAGAGATTTTTAAAGACTAGATACATTTATTTTGGTTTCTTTTCAGATTGCATAAATCTCTTGCCTTTAAAAAAAAAAAAAAACTGGGTATGTAGTTTTGTCTTGTTTTGTTTTTTTCTGATGAGAGCTCTTTTTTTTTCCTTTTAATTTTAGTTTATCAGCATGTGTGTAGTACATAATGTTTACACTCCTGGTAAGAATTGATACAGGTAATTAATTAGGATTAATATCCTAACTACTCTTTTATCCCCTTCTCCTTCCTTACCTCTCCCTCCCCCATTCCTTCAGCCCTTCGTTGCTTACTTGTTTGGGGATGTGTACTTGTTCCATTCCTCACGTAGAGTCTGCACATGCACATAACATGTCCAACTTCGCTGTCTTCACCCTGTACCCCTTTCCCCCTTCCCTACCCTCTATCGCTTGAGCTCTTTCCTCTCTGAGAATGACTGAATACCTTGAGACCATAATGGTAAACGAAATAAATCACACAAGCTTAAGTAGTACGTGGTTTCCCTTGAAGGGGAAACTCAGAGTAAAATTAATTAATTAATTAATTAATGTAATAAAGAGAAAAATTAAAGGTAAATAATAGCTAACTAATTTTTGAAGACTCCAAGAAAGAAAATATTTGCAAAAAGGAGTAGCTCTTTGACGAACATTTGAACTCTAAAATCCTGGCATCTATGATCTTGCTCTCTTAAGAAAGAATCAATACCACAGCTTCATTAAGATCAAGACTCAGGCTCCAAGGGAGCAGCCCTGAGAGATCTCTGAGGCAATGTGCCTCAGCCACTGCTTTCTGGCAATTCAGAAGCTGTGGTGCACTTTTTTTTTTTTCTTTTGTCTGTGAAATAGTAGATGCAGGGCTAGAGATGGAACATAAAGCAAATAGAAAAGGTTCAGGTTCCTACCCAGTCTTTGTTTTTGTTTAAACTTTCAAGTGTGACTCAGGGTACCCTGGGACACAAAGGACTTCTTCTCCCCAACAGCAAGGAAGAAAGTGGCTGAGGAGGCCTGGGCTTCATTTTCATCCTGCTCTGCAGACACCAAAGCACTGTGTTTTGTTCCCTGCTCACCTCTACTGGGTACGGAGAAAAGAACTCTCCTTTCATGCTTTTGGAAACTATTCTGAGGTCTTGAGAGCAATCCTATTAAATGCAATGATTTTATCTATTATTCATCCCATAGGTTTTGGAAAAGAGGCTTTCCAGTTTTACTCAGAAGTGAGGCAGAGCTTTGAAGTAGTCCCCTTTGGGCAGTCACCAAGAACAGGACAGTAGGGTTGGTGGCATCCAGAGGTGACATCCCTATCATCTTAGTCAGTTTTGTACTGCAGTAACAGAGTATGTGAGTATATTTACTTCTAAAAAACAGAAATATGTTCCTCACAGTTCTGGGGATAGGAAATCCACAATTGAGAGCTGAGGGCGAGGAAGCCCAACACCAAGTGGCCTGCATCTGGTGAGGGCCTTCTTGCTGCTTCATCCCTCAGTGGAAGCCAGAAGACAGAGGAAGCATGCGACACACGCTTGTGTGCAGGGGTGCGGGCAGGCGCTAAATTCATCTGTCAGGGACCCACTTGCACCACTAGCCCTCTCCCAGGACACCAGCACCAACCCCTTCATGACCTAATCACCCTGTGAAGGTCTCACCCACCCCTCAGTACTACCGCATTAGGGGTTAACTTTCCAACACATGAAAGGTGAGGGACACATTCAAACCATAGCGTCTGTGAAAGGGATCTCCTAGCTGAGAACATAGCTCAGCAAGTGTCCAGTCAGCTGAGCTCAGGCTGTGGTCTTATTAAGGCTCACAGGCCCAATGCTTTGCAAATCATATGCAGATAGGGAATGAACCTTAACCCATCATGAGCACAGCAAGCTGTCAGCTGTCTACCCTTGTAGAGAAAAACAAATAATTTCTGGACACAAAATATAAGGGTAAGTGTGAACAGTACAAGATGTCACACACTATTAAGATAGCTTATAATGAAGCACTAACATATAAAGGGAAAAGCACTTGGGCCTTATAAATCTAGTACTATGTGAAAAGACCAGATACAGAAAAATTCTGTGCAAGTCCATTTATATAAAATTTTAAGGTGAGAGACTAATTTATGGTGTTTGAAACCTGGCTAATGCTTATCTTCTCAGGGGGCAGCCATAGTGCGCAGGAGGAGCTCCTCAGGCTTCTGGGGTGTGAAATGTTCTGCTTGTCAAGCTCAGCCAGGGGGTGTGAGTGTGAAGGGTGAAGATTCACTGAGCTGCCGCACATCTATGATTTATGTGCTGTTCTGCACGTGTTATATTTTGTATAAATTCAGAACAAGAGGGAGGCAGCGACTTGGCACTGACACCATTAGGGACTCCCACAGGCTTATGCCTTTTAGTTCCCGCTACCACCATGAGAAAGTGAGGCTTTCTTCTTATCTTCCAGTAGAGAATAGAGAAAACTGTGAGACGATGTGACAGGGAGACTCACACCGCTGGGGGGGTCTGATCAAACCCACGTTCCCCTGACTCTAATCCCAGGATCAAGTGTTCAGCTAATACTTACAGTGTGTAGAAGAAAGTCACACTCCAAAACCAAAATGGAGCAGACCACTGGCATCCGGATGTTCTGCAGGCTGGGAAACTAGAACCTGCCACCACAAGAAGTCCTTGTGGACAGGGAAAGATCACGTGCTCCCAGGGCCCGCCCCGGTGGGCTCTGAGCTGCCTTGGGCCCCCGTCAGCTCTGTGCAGCACGAGGAGCCCATTCTTGGATCTTCTATTATCAGCTTGCAGAAATTCCACCAGCTGAGCCACCGCAGGGTCACAGTGCTCCACAGATACTGCACAAGAGCAGAACAAAAGTCAATGAGGGAGAAAACACAGGCAACCCGTCCCAACCCACTCATTAGCCAGAATGGGTAGGCAGAAACACGGGCTTGAGATAAAACTAAATTATTTCCTGTTAGAAACCTAAATCTCTCCTTGTTGACGCTTTTCTGGCCTAGGCTGCAAAACACTTGGGAGCGGTTTCTTGGCAGAGCCGCTGCTACGGAAATGATCTGGAGAAGCCACTTTTCTGCCTGAGGACCTTGCAGCTTGAAAATCCTGCAAGTGCTAACCAGGACTGCACCCTGGGAAAGCAAGAACAGTGCCCACCCCTGTGCTCTCCTCCCCGAAGCCTCAAGGTGCTACTATTTGTGTCCTTCATGGAAATTCTTCACTGCAGAGAACGTAGTTTATGTTCACCAGGTACCTGTCACTGACAGCATAAGACAAATTCACACATCTGAGTTTTGTTTTTATAAAGCTGGGACCTGTGACTCGTTCTGACCACTGATGGACTAAGGCAGTGATGTGTGTGTGACTCTGCGCCAAGTCACAGAGAGGGGCTCTGTGCTCTCTACCCCTGTGTCACCTCTCCACAGGAACACATCTATGGGTGATACATGCTCCATAGCAGTGAGACGCAAGGGGCTGCACTCCTAAGCCACCTCACAGGCGCACCTCAACCGAGAAAGATAGGCCTTTTAATGTCAAACCACTGAGACTTCTTTCTCCAAGTAAAATTTAGTCGAAACAAATACAGTTGTTTTATTTTTTTTTTGAAGGTTCCGCTTGTACTTTATTTCTTCAATAGGCCATATATTAATGGATACACAGCACTTTTACTTGGCATCAATTATGATTTCATTTAGAAATAATTTAGCTGTATCCTACCAGCTGACATGATTACTGATCTCTCCATTCCTTGGGGGTGACTCTGCCCACAGGGGAAATGTTCCATTCTATTCCAATTTGTGTTGCTGTACAGGTCCATGTAGCAATACAGAATGTGGCTCCACCAACTAATATAGCATTGCCATATTTGTCATGGAAATCAGGTGTACGTTTCTGATGGCTCTGCCTTGTTACTGTTTGTTGAATTCTTCGAACTGGAAAACGGCCTAAGGCGTTTTTGGCCAAGGAAAACATCGTGAAGTTGAAGATGAAACTGTAGTTACTGCAGCTGCTGACTTGGTGCAAATTACTTTCAGATACCCTTGCCCAGTTGTTTTAAATTTGTTGATAGTAGATCTTTGCAAGTGCCCAACCAAAATCTTGGAAAACTTACCCCGAAGTTCATCCCATCTCTCTACCTTTCTCAATTTTCTCTTTTAATATGTTTTCTTCCTAATCTACATAAAAAAATCAGCAATAGTTAGCCCCAGGGGAACAGTATCATAAGTCTACCTGCTCAATCAATCAAATCTAAGCAATCAGATTTCGAGTCAAGGTTGGATCTACTGTGGTTGGATGTGGTGGTGACGGTGGTGGTAGTAGTGGTGGTGGTGGTGCTGATTCTGGTGCTGGTGCTGGTGCTGCTGGTGGATGCGGTGGAGGTGGTGGTGGTGGGGGGGGGTGTGTGTGTGCATTTGTTTGTTATTAGGACAATAGAGTTGTAATAATGTGGCACCATGCTACTCTCAGGAATATGCTGCTGCCAGGTGGCCCTGAAAACAGTCTATCCTGGAGCAAATCACCTCTCCTGGGCTAAGGTAATGCTGACTAGTGACATAGGCTTCAGCTACAAGCAATCGCACTACTGAGACGTTTGTTCCTCTTCATATCGCAAAATATGAGGCAATAAGAGGCACTGAGATTTCACATATGCCTACTTTTAACATCCTTTGATGAAAATGTGCTTGGTTGGAAGGTCTGGCAAAGTCTGCACAGATTATATTCTGGCTCTCCTCAAAGTTGCCAGGGGGAAGCACATTGGCAATTCTTGAATCAAGCAGTTCTACCAGCATTGGCTGAAAATAAGCAGCCAAAGCAAGCATGGCTCAACAGGAGAGATGGAAGCCAAAGGAAACCACAGCTGACCTAGAGCCCTGGGGCCAGAGGAGAAGGTGGGGCTGAGAACTTAGAAGGAGCCTAAGTTCAGAGCTCTTATATTTGGAAGCTGCAAGAAGGGCCCGGACTTTGAAATAGTGTCTGTCTTGGTTTCATTGTTTTGTTTCTTAAATTAAAGCTATATGGAGCTTGTGGATTAAACAAATTTCTACATTAAAAATAATTAAAACTTGGTCTGAGCCATAGGATAGCACATTCAGAATCTGCAGAACAGAGTAACAGATGTATACACAATAAATGGGTCAAATATCTGCTCAATTTTTACCAAGATCAAAGGAGGAGACAGTGTCCTTAAAAGAGACAAATTAAAATCATTGGCTATTTTTGCCTTGGGATCATAAACTACTCATCATAACACTAATTATTCACCTTTTAAAATGTTCTTTGTATTCTCTTCAAAAATGATGTGTGCTGTTATATTATACTCAACAGCTATGCTCTCTGATAGATGCAATGACGTTACTTTTTTACTAGCACTGACATGCATGGTGTACTGGATGAATGAATTCCTTGAACTCCACACATTATTTTTGCAAGAAATAGTACCTCTATTTGTAAATTAAGAAAACAGGACTCAGGAAGGGTAATTTCCCCACTGTCCTATGGGTAATAATGTCAGTACCACATTCCAATTGCTATGGTTTGAATGTGTTCACACACACACACACACACACACACACACACACACACACGTCACATCACATCACATGTTAGAAACAATCCCCAGTGCAGCAGTGCTGGGAGGTGAGGTCTCATGAGAGCTGAGGACTCTGCCATGAGGCCATAAGGTCTCTGTCCATTATTTCATGGATCAATAAAAGGGCAAGTCTGGCTCTCCCCTGGCTCTCTCTTGCTCTCTCTGTTCCTTTCTGCTGTAGTACAACACAGCAAGAAAGTTCTACAGGTGCCAGCTTCTCAGTTTTCTCAGTATTGGACTTTGCAGCCTCCAGATCTATGAGCCAATAAATTGCCATTCATTATAAATTAAATTTCTGTTCATTACAAATCATGAAATTTTGCTATAACAGTACAAATGGACTAGGATCGCAGCCCAAGTGTGTGCGAGCTCAAAGCCCATTCTCTCCCCATGGACATTGTTACATTCACTGACCAGTGTCACACAGAAAATCTGCAATGGAATCAGGCCCAGGAGCAAGTTTGTCTAACAGCCTTGGTACTGAGTTCTGAGCTCCATTGGGAAACTATAGCATGCAGTAGTCAGCCTCTTACTGAAGACAGAATTTCCCACTCACTGCCACCCAAACAATGCCCATGATGCCAGAGAGCGGAGGATGAATCTTGCACCCAGCAGTCTTCATCTATACACCCACCCATTTCTGCATCCTGGGGAAGCTGCCAGTAGCAAAGCAAAGACATTTGAAGAGCGATATTTCAAACTATATGCCAAGGTCCAGTTTTTAAAATGAAACCAATGATTCTCTCCTATTACAGTATTCAAATTAAGAAACATTAGAACTAGGGAGTTGTCTGTTTTCTAGCTTTGTGCTGAGGATTTGTACCCTGATTATTCCCAAGTTCCTCTGGGATGGCTGATGGAATGAAACAGTGCATGATATAAGATAATTTAGATTGTTTTAGAAAATATAATGGAAAGGATTAGATGAAGAGATTATCAAGCACTTGATATGAGTTAATTATCACTGCTGAGCCTGAAATTTAGCTGCATTTCCTAGCAGTAATACATAAAAAGGATATATAGTTCTCATTATCTAATGATAATAGTTTTCTAAATAATTAATTAATTAGGTTTTTAGAACCATGAGTGTGTGTCTCTCTGTGTATGGTGGGGCTGATTTCAAGGAGAAATGTACCTTGTGCTTCTTTCTCTGTGACAGACAATAGGAACCATAGGCACAGTACTATCCCCCCACATTTTGCATCTTCTTTCCTTCCTCTTTTCCTTTTCCTTCTCCTTTTCTCTATCCATCTTCCTCCTTCTTCCTCTTCCTCTTCTTCTTCTCTCTTCCTCTTCCTCCTCTGGTTTAAAAAATAATGAAAAGTAGAACAATAAAGTATATCATACACCTAACACCTGAAAGCAGATTCTGTTTTATTTGAAAAATAAGATAAACAGAACAATTCTAGGGGAAAATATAAGCTTCTTATTACCCTCAATTCTATTTCCTATCTGCCCTTCCCAGATATTATTACCACCAATTTAGTGTGCATTTTTCCACTGTTGTTTTTATCTTACACATACACATATAAACTATGTAACATTGTTACATGAATGGTGCTGGCACCTTATCACTTATATTTTCACTCAGTATTATGCATCTAACAGCTACCCATGTTGACACATGGAAATCTAGTTAATTCACTTGCTAAATAATATTCTATCATGAGGCCATATCATAGTGTATTTTTCACTTCATCGACTGAACATGCTCATCCCTAATTTTATGGCATTATCAAACTTACAATGGATAATCTTGTATAGTATATGGCAGTTAAACACATGTTGGAGAACATATATATATATATATATATGCATAATTATATATTATATATTGACATAGAATAGTATGCTTATTTCAAATTTTCCTAGACTGCCCATCACTGAATTCACTATAGCTCTCTTGAACAGAACTGGCTTGGTTGATCTTAGTCTGTTAAAACAGAAACCCAAGAAGTCAGTTGGAACAGTATCACTTGGGCTATCCCTGATCAGAGAAACACGTCAGTATACCAGAGAATATTTCTGAGAGCTACGCCAAGTTGCTCCTTAACATCCCATCCCATATGGTCTGTACCCCAGAAGTTTTGTTGCCCCAGAAGGACCAAATGTCTTTCTTCTTTACCATTGCTAGTGCCTCTTTTATCAACTATAGTTATATACTGTTGCTCAATGTCTTTGAAATTTGGCAAACTTGGTATTTGTTGTATTTTTATGTAAAAATTTTGCCCCAATATTATTCATTTGGTACTCAATGAGCAAACTAGAATTTGTTGTCAGCTGCCTCATGACTCATTACCCTTCCCAGCCAGAATAATATGTTCAGTACACATGACTTTGGGTATTCATGGTGCCTCTTGGGATGGATTAATGGGGAGAACCAAGGTGCTACTGTATCACGGATTCCTGTACACTTGGAGCTGTTCTTGGACACCACATCATGCTGCAGCAGTTCAGTTCTGGCGGCTTTGTAGCAGGTCTGAATATTTTACAAAGTGCATCTTGTCTGTTTTTATCATTAACTATTTTTTGCATTTATTTAATATAAATTTTAAAATGAATTTGCCAAGTCTGAAGATACATCTTATACTTTTTTATTACACTGAATTTTTATAGTTGAATTTATACCATAACAATGGAAGAACTGATACCTCCATTGTCTCTCCATCCATGATCATGGTCTTTCCTTCTGGCTATTCTCACATTACTTGAATTTTCCACTTCCTCAGTTTTAGATTTTCATGCCATTGTGAATTGCATCTCTTTTATATTATATTTTATAATTAGCTTAATGCTGCTATGTAGATATTATAAGCCTAAGTATATTGATCTTCTACCTAACTGAACTTTAAAAATATTGATGACATTTTTAAAATAACAAATCTTCAGCTTTCAATTCTTGCCCCCTTATTTTTATGTTTAACTAATTTTTCTAGGGCCACAGGCACAATGTTAACCCTTGGAGCAGCATAATGAGCAGTCCTTTTTTTCATTCCTTTAATGGGACTATTCCTAATTTCTATAATTATTATATTCTCTGTAAATAGTAGATGATTATTATTAAGGCAATATACTATTCCTAACTTGCCAGGAGATCTTCTTAAAATCATGAATAAGCATTGAGTTTTAGCAGATTCTTTTTCTGCTTCTGTTGAAAAGATAATTTTTTTTGTTTAGAAGGAAACAAACTGACTGCCATGACCAGCATAAAAACCATAAAATATCAATTTATTGGAACAAGAAGAATCCTGAGATACTATTCAGCATTCTAATTGAGACTCCATTGAGATTTAAGGCTGAAAAGAGTCTTTCTTCTTCAGGATTGTTCCATATGGCACAGGAGGGCTAGCAAGCTGACCTCTACTCACTACAAGCCAGAAGTACGCTCCACATCAGATAGGAATTAAGAACCGTCCCACAGATCTGCACTGCCCCCCACCCAGAGGCACCATCTTGGAAACTCAAGCCTCCAGAGACAACCCAGAGAACCATGGGAGCTTGTCTTAAAGCTGAACACTGCTAACTTCTGCTGTCACCTCCTCCTTTTAGAGCTATTTTGACTCTGCTCTGCTGTGAAATCTCTACTCCCACGCCTTCAAGCTTTGCTAAAGAGTTATTAAGTTATTCTGATTCCTAATTTTTTTTTGTTCCTGCCTTAAGCAGTCTTACTCGAGGTCTCTAACTTCCCTCATCATGAATAACTGCTCAATAAAAACCTGTCTCTTCTCCACAATGCTGCTTGCTGTTCTCTGGAGCATCACGCTTGACACTGATAACCAGTGGTCTTCCCCATTCATGTGGCTCTCAGCTACAAAAGGGAAGTAGGTGGACCTGGAGACAGGGGCATGGCTGTGAGTGCTCAATACTGGACAGAATACCTGAGAGCATCCATGTAAAGAGAAAGATTTGCTATAACTTACACTTTCTGAGGTTTAAGTCCATGGTCACAGAGCTGTCTTTCTTCTGTTCTGGAGTAAGACAGAGCATAGTGGTGGAAAGGGTGTAGTGATGGAAAGCTTCTTTCCTCCTGGCAGAAGGAAGCAGAGAAAATAAGAGCCAGAGAGATAGGGGTGCAGGACTAGAGGTAGTCCCCTGGGTGTGGCCCCATGGTCCACTCCCTTTAAGTAAGCCCTATTGCCTAGGTTTCCGTTACTTCCCAATAATGCCATCAAAGCACCATCTCATCAGTAGATTAATCCAGGGCAAAAATAGAGCACTCATGACCCAATCACTTGCTGAAAGCCCTGTCTCTTAATGTATAGGAATTTAGGGGACATTTTGATCTAAACCATTGTAGTTAATGAACCCAGATATCCTTTGGGCAACAAAGACTGTTTGAAGACAGATCTTGAGTTGAATATGGATATCTTGGAGTTCCTAAGGTATATTTATTTGAATCCAAGAAGCAAGTTACTGAAAGATATTTTAGAAATAATTATTCCTCTATATAAAATCCACCGTGACAACTTTCTAGGTTTCCACTATTTAGTATTTTGATAAACTAAGACTGTCAATGACGTATGGAAACACTAAAATTCTTAAACTCTTTAATAATTTACTTGGATTCAAGGCACAAAATGACACACGGGAGACTTTGGTCACACAATACTAGCTGTGTGATAAACGCACCTAACCTCACTGAGCATCATCACACTCACTTGAAGAGCACAGATAAAATGTTGGTTATATGATTGTTATGAGGACAAAGCAAAGTACATTTTGTAGGTTCCCAACACAGGATAACTAGATAATATCCTAGGAACACAAGAATATATAGTTAGCTTTTGTGTCTGGCACTTCTAGAACAATTTCCAGCACCTCAGTGTAGATCAAATTTAACAAGGATTAAATTCCTGAATAAATGAAAATGGAGCTTCAGTTAACAGAAGGCTTCCCTGGTCAACAGGACAGAGAGGAAAGCTATGGCCATTTACTTTGTTAGACATGGCCCAAGGCATATGACAGGAAATGCAACTCATTCTCTCATTAACCAAACTTGTCATCCATCTGTCCATCCATTCCTGAAAAGGGATGAAAAGCAGAATCCACAAATAGCTGGAGAGCTCCTGGATATTAAAACCATGCTTCACTTCAAAGGTCAGGGGCAGAGAGAAGTCAATAAACAAAAGATAACAATTTGAAAATATTTATTCACAAGTTTAAAATGTTTGTTTTGCCCTATTAGTAATTTAAACTTACAGAATTCCTTTTTTCTACCTAAGTACACAGTGATGATTTTTAAACTGAGAATTCTTGGCATTTACAATGGTGCCAAGAAAGAGTCACTCTTAGGATTGGTGGTGAAAATGCAGTCTTGAGTGAAAATAGGAAGAGTGGGAGCAGCGAAGAAGGGGAGTGAGTGTGCTTTCCTGCACACCCCTGGGCGGGTCCCGTCCTGTCTGCTTCTGCCTTCCAACAAATCCTCGAAACACAGAACAATGTGCATTTGCTTTGAACTCATGGCTTCAATTCTTGGGATTTAATCTGGAAAGTAACAATGCGGCGTGCTAAACATATGGGTCTGGAAATGTTTTTCACAGCTCTGTAATATTTAAAAAATTGGAATCAAACTAAATGTCATCAAGAGGTGCTTAGCCAAAGTGGTGATCAGCACAGTAGCCTCGACGTTACAGCCAGGAATGGGGAAGCAGTTCAAACTCCAGCTCTCCTGCTGCTGCTCTAGGTGGCTTTGAGCAAAATATTGCCTTCAGACCTGTTTTTTATCTATAAAATGTGAATAGTAAGTCCTTACCTTATAGAAATATGGTGAAGAATAAATTAGATGATGCATGTAAAGTATAGCCCATAGGAAGTGCATTATTAATATTTGCTAGTATTAAATAAATTATGCTATAACTATATGATGAAATTCATTGCAAACATAAAAAGGATGCTTAGAAAACTATCTAATGGCACTAGGAAATGTTTATGGATATTATTAAAAGCAAGAAGCAGGTGTTATTGCTATTTGATATCCTCTTTTGCTGAAAAAAATGTATATTTGCAGAGG
>PVKN010033317.1:0-12059 GCA_004027915.1 Capromys pilorides
TTTTGCTTAATGATAGATAAGAAAGAAACGGTGGTTTTCATGAGAAATATTGTCCTGGACCGTTAGTGAACACGAGTCACGTTAAGCAATGGATGTAAAGAACCAAGAAAGGAAAGAAGGCGAGAGAAAAAGAACTTTAAAAAGCTCCAAGCCAGATATGAAATTTTATGACCCTGATGAGCACAGTGTGTTTAATTTTATATTCATTCTATTAATGGAGATACAAATAAATCAAAGTGGTAAACTTTGTTTAACAGCATTAAACAAACACTGCGTTTAAAAATTCCAGTACACTGAGAATATACTTCCCTATAACTCACAGTGACAGAGAAGATAAACAGGCCCGTGACAACATAAAACATTTCCCCGAGGCATGCCACCATGCAGACTTGAAGATGAAACTGTCAGAAAGGTCATCCCCAAGTCAGCGTTGACCTCTGACACAGACTCGTTGTGAAACACACCCGCCTCTGGTCTGCTCTCCGCCGCTGCCTCACCGAACTGCTTGGTTAGGCGACCATATGCAAAGATATTCCTTCCAGCAAACTTTTTTGTTTTCTGCAAGGGAAACTCTCCAAATACTTCCAGCTGGAAAACACCCACTTGCGCTACCTGTTGCCGGGGCGTCCCTGCTCCCCTGGGGCTTACCTGCTACTGTGTATAACGCCTCTTCCCGCAGACTGGAGGCAAGTTGCGGGGCGGCTCCTGCAGGACGTCTGCACCTCTATGGCTACCAGGGTACACCCCTCACACCCGCCACCGCTCCTTCACAGTCTTGCTTCCTCCCTCCTTCCTGAGACCTCACCAGGGCCCCTTCTGACACTTTGCTTCTGTCATCAAAGCTGCCCTGTCTGGAAACCACCAGAACTCCAGGAATACCAAGAAACTGACCGGATTTCAACATGTGGTGAGAGACTGCCTGTGTGTGTGTGTGTGTGTGTGTGTGTGTGTGCAGGGGTGCAGGTGTGATCCTATCTGCAATAGCTGGGTTAAATCTTTTGGTTTAAAAGCTGAATATGCAAATCCACACAGGGGTCTGCCTCTTTAGAGACACCAGATTCCGGGTGGCCTCCCAAAGGGTGGCCCAGCTCCCTTCTTTTGACTCAAACCTAAGCAAAGCGCGCACAGGTTTCTTTCACACCCCGCCGTGCACACACCCTTCGCTCCTTGCAAGGAAAGTGCCTTCCTGTGGGCCAGATGCCCCGCGAGAGACTTACCTAGGAGGTCTCTGAATCTGGGAGGACAACTTTTCTTCCGTACTGGAGAGACCCAGAACACCCGCAGCGGCAGGCCGGGGTGGGCCCACCGCACCAGGAGGTCAGGTGTCACCGCGCATGGAGACCCTGGAGCCGGCTGGCCGGGCGGGCAGAGACGCGCTGGTGACCACGACCACCCCCTGGTTCGGCGCGACCGCCAGCGCGCACGTGCGCCACTCGAGAGCTCCGGGGCGTCGCGACCGGCCTCCAGGCCTCCTGCAGATGCAGCTCCAAGTCCGGGGAGAAACCCTCCTTCCCAGAAAGGTGTGCGCGCCCCTTCCAAGTTCCCTCCTTGAAGGACCCAGAGGCTCCAGTTCAGCCCACGCTCACCCACCGAGCAAGGAGCCCTCTGCCAACCGGGGGCTGGGACAACCGGGACATGTCCCAGGGGGAGGCGGGCGATCGGGACGGCGCGGGTGACCCGCAGCTCTCCAGGGGCCTGAGCGGCGCGACTCGGAAGCCGGCGCGCCCCCCTCGCGCCTCTGTCCTCGCCTGCGAAGTTCTGCTGAACTCGGCCCAGCGCCCCGCCGAGGAGCAGCGGCGCGCCCCTGCCCACCTGGGCAGCTAAAGGTCAGCAGCTGGATCGATCGCGCGCGCTCGGCCGCGCCAGATGTTGCGCCGCTGCTCCTCCTCCCGAGGGGGGAGAAACACAACAAACAATAACTCAGAGTCAACAAACGCATCTGGCGTCCCGACACTCGCTGCCGGTCTCCGCGGGCCAGGCGACACTGTGCACATTCAGAACCAAAAGTCCCCCCCGGCCGGCCGCGGCCCCTGCCCCCGGCGGCCCCCCGCTTTTCCGTCGTCTGGAAGTGCGACGCGGCGGAACAACAAGTGGCGCCCCGCGTCCCGCGCCGCCCCGACGCCTCGCCGCCCGCCCGGGAGCGCCCGCGCCGGAGAAACTTGGCGGCGGCGGCGGCGGCGGAGCGCGGAGCGAAGTGGCTGCCGGCCGGGCGTGGAGGGGCCCCCGCGCCGCCGGCGGGGTGCGGGTGCGGGTGCGGGCGCAGAAACTTACCGCGGTGCAGGGCGCGGGGCGCGGCGCCCGGGGGAGGCCCCCGGAGGCACCCCACGCGCGGGTCCGGCCGCTGCCGCCGAGAGGGGGGCACGCGGGAGCCTGCGCCGCGGACGCGGCCGCCGCATAGAGCAGGGCGCTCGCCGCTCGCCGCCGCCGCCGCGGGCTGCTGGGCTCCGGCGCGGGCTCGGCCGGGAGGCGGCGGCCGCCCAGCTGCACGCGCCGGCGTCTCGCGCTGTCTCGGGGCTCGCGCCGCCTCGCGCCGCCGCTCCCCCACCGGAGCCCTGTGCGTGTGCGCGCGCGTGTGTGAGTGTGAGTGTGTGCACGCGCTGCAGGGCGCGCGCACTCGGGGGCGCGCACGGGTCGTCGGCGAGGCGAGCTGCACATACGCGGCGCGGGGGCGGGCGGTGGCGTGGGGCGGGCGGGGGCGCGCGGAGCTCCCCGAAGTGCCACGGGGCCCTTGGCGTGTGTTGCCGTACTTTACGTGGTTATCGTCACTGTGCATCCGACAGCCGTGGGGCACTGGCCGGCTAGAGTGCCCGTCTCGAACCCGCTTCGCCCACCGTCCGGGAACCCCAACTTCGCGGAAGGAGGCAGCCTCCGGACAGACACTGGTGGGGTTCGCGGCAGCCTCCAGCCGGCGTCAGGTCCACCTGCTCCGTAAACAACTCCCGGCCCCACTTGTTTGTCCCGCGCTCGGTCTCCCCGCCCTCACCGCCCCGCCCCCCTCCGCGGCCCCAGACGGCGAGGGGGAGGGGCGCGCGGGAGGCGAGAACAAAACCGTCTGCCGTGCTGGCGACGGCGCGTTGTGTCTGCTGCGCCTTGGCAGTCCCCGAGGTGCGTCCTCTCAGCAGACGGAGCTGCTGGCGGAGCGAGCGGGGGATTCCACGCGAGGCGAGGCGCAGAGGGCCTCGAGGGGAGCCCAGACCTCGGGCGCGCAGACAGCGCCCGCGAGTCGCAGGGAGCCCTGCCCCGCCCCGCGCTCCCCGGCCCCGCGCCTCCGTGGGCACCGCGGCCTGGGGTGCACCGAGGCCGGCCCGCGGGCACTTGCCGCGGCTCGAGGCCAGCTTGGGGCGGGAGGTCTGGGGCTCCCTCGCTCGCGGTCGTGCGGTGCCCAGGTCCCTGGGGTGGAGCCAGGAAGAAGGGCGCCCGGACTGGGCCTTCTAGGCCGAGGCTTTCCCGACCGACCGACCCTTCCAGGGCCGGGGAGCAAAAGTAACCGGAGCGAAGGCGCAGAGGCGAGCGCCCGGGCGAGCTCCGCCGGCCCCTCGCCCGGCGCCCCCGTGAGCAACGCTCGGCCTGGGCCCCGTCATCCGCCCGGCTGCCCAGAGAGCCCAGCGGGCCGGCTCGGGGAGGCCGCAGGGCGCCGCGGGCGCGGGCCGTCCGTCCAGCCGGCCGGGGCGGGGCTGCCGGGCTCCTGCCCCACCCCGAGGCCGCGGTCCTCCCCTCCGCGCCCTCGACCGCCCCCAGCCGCCGCCGAGCCCCGCTGCGCTCTGCCCCGGCGAGGCGTGTGGTTCCGAAGGCGCGGCAAGTTCCCTCCAACTAGCTGCGGCCAAGCGGCGGCGGCGAGCAGCCCCGGCCGGGCCTCTTCCCGGTCCTGCTCCCCAAGAGGGAAAGGCCCACGTTCACGTCTCAGCGGCGGCCGGGCGAGTGGCCAAGAGCCGCCTCGCGCGTCCTGCAGCTCCCCAGCAGCAGCGCGCCCTTTCTCTAAAGGGCAGCCGCGCCCCGCACGCGCGCTGGGCGCCAGCCCTGCCCTCCAGAAGCCCAGGTTCTCCCGGGAGGAAGCGGCCTCGGCACCCCGCGCTGCACGCACGCGGTCAGGTTTCCTAGTGAGACCCACGAGGGGCGCAAACCCTGCGCCGGCCCTGGGCGGACGGGCACTGCGCAGCGCCGGCCGTGGACACGCGCTGCCTCCTGAGAGCCGGGGGACCCCGGGCTCTGCCACTGAACCGTGGCTCTCACGCTTTTCCGCGTGGCCTTTGGCCAAATGCAGGCGGAACGGTGGGTAGCCAACCCGGATCTTGTCGAAGGTGGGGTGGTGGTGGGGGATGCAGAGACCGGTGGGCGCCATGCCCGTAAGAAAGCGAAGCCCCAGCAGACCCCTGTGGCCCTCCCTGGCACCTCGGAAAGGTGGGGGCGGGGGGTGTCAAGTCACCTGCGATTGGGCTCCACCGGCGAACTTAAAAACAGACTCGCAGTGAGCATGGAACTCTTTAGAAGGAAAAAGAGCCGCGAAAGGCATCGAATCCTCGGGAAGCCGAGGACGTAGCTTTCCCCAGGACCTGGGCGCAGAGGTGACCCAACGGCCCCGAGGTCTGCCGCATCTCTGGGCCTCCCCTGCGCTCGCCCCCGTCCCCAGCCCTTGTCCCCGCTGCAGCTCCTGCTCGCTGGGAGCCCGCAGGAATAGGAATAGGGTGAGGAAGGCTTGGGAGAAGGCGTCCGGCCCGCTCGGAAGATGCGCTCGGGCTCCCGAGGACCAGGAAGGGCGCTGCTTGCTCAAGGCTGCAAGGGCGCGGGCCCGGTGGCCTTTCACTTTTCTGTGCCCAAAGACATTTGGGGGGAAACCCGCAGCCTCTGACGTGCCTTCCCCGGGAGCGCAGGTAGCCAAGCGCCAGGGGGTGCAGAAGGGCACCTCCAGGAGGGGCGCATCTGCAGACCCTGCCGGCGCCCCGCGGGCCTCGCCCCCAGCGGCCCGAGCCCGCAGCTCCCGCGGAGCCCGCTCCTCTGCGCCCCTTGCTCGCCCCTGGCCCCAGCCCTTCCGGACAGAGGGACCGCGGCGCAGTGGAGGGCGCGGGTCCGGCTCGTCCCTGCCCGGCCGGACTCCGGGGCCGCAGCCAATGGGCCGGGCCCGGGTTCGAGAGGTGAAAGTTCAAGCCTGGGGCTCGGGGCTGCTCCCAGCCCCCGCCCCGGCCGCGCGGCCGCCGCAGCCCGGCTGCCAGGGGCTGCCACGGTGGCACGTAGGTTGTTGATAGGTGGTCATAAAGTATATTTATTCGCGATTCCTTGAACTCGGCCAGCACCCCCGCCCCGGGGCGGCCCGGAACACTGCGGGCTTTGTTCGCCGCCGCCGCCGCCGCCGGAGCCGCCAGGGTTTGGCGCTCGGAGCGAACAGCGTCCGAAAAGTTGAAGTCGAATCGGAAAAGCGGGTTTCCAGAGGCGAGGCGGACGAAGAGTTGGCTGTGGCACAAGTCCCTGGTCCGCCTGCCCGCGGGATCGCGGTAGCCTTTAGCGGGGAGCCCCGCTGCGCGCGCGGCCCGGCCCCCTGAACTCCGTCCCGGAGCCGCGTGCAGCTCAGCTCGAGCCCCGGGCCCAGGTAGCCTGTGCAGCACGTGGGTGTGCAAAAAGCACTTGGCGAGGTTCCGCGGAAAGTGCAAGGGGGCTCCTGCGCGAACGAGGAGTTTCCCTGCGTGCGCCTCCGAGCCCCCTCCCGAAAAGGTGTGTGAGCCCCACCTCGTTTTACCGAGATGCCACAAATCAACAAAATCCGAACCTCTGCTCCACGGAGGTCCTGGGGAAAGGTAAATTCGTTTGACATGGTATCCGCAGGCGCATCTTGCGCGTACCCCAACGGAGACCCACTAAACAGCAGGAAGGGACCCCACGCGCCCGCCCAGGGCGCAGGGGACGCCGGCGGGGGGCCCACGGCGTGCGGGCGAGGGCCGCCGCGCCGCTCTGGCCCTTGGGTGTGCAAATACGGTTGTTCGCCTAGTTAGGTGTGTTCGTTCCAAATTTTTCAGTCAAACAACTCACTTTTCTTTCTTCGAAGCGGTTTTGGCGGTGTAATTGTGACCCAACAGACTTGTTAGGTCTCTGCAAGAGAGGAAGAGAAGTAATTGCTATTTTTTTTTTTTTTTTCTCTTAGAGATAAGGTCTTCAAAGTTACAATGTGGACTTCAGGATAAATATTTAAAGGCAAGGTAAACATTTTTTTTTCCTTTCACACGGAAATGAAAGGCACCTGATTAGGTCCCTAATTTTCAAATTTTCCATAGTTTTCTGAAGATAAGCAAATAAGCAGACCCTTTCATACAGTCTAGCCTCAATCTCCTCCCAGACATATTTAGAAAAAAAAAGAGAATATTCTAGTTTCACAGCAGTCAAATCAAGGGTAATCTATGTTACAATATTAAATGGAATGGAGATGTCACGAAATTGGTGGAGTTACACCACCATCTGTCGTTAAACTCCGGGACTACAAAACTGGGGACCTGTAGTAAATCTTAATGAGCTTTCATAACTTTTTTTTAAATCATGCACTGTATTTTTCATTTATATTTTTATAATGTGTGTAGTCTGAATTAACCTCAGTCATGAAGAAAGAAGCGTTTGTTCATAGGTCCGTCCTTCTACCTGGGTTCTTCCACTCTCAAACATCAACACTCAACATCTAGAAGCTTCCAAAGGAAGCCTGCCCCACAGCTGTGAGGCTACAGATTTCCATGACCCCCACCCCACCCCATACCTATGCTTCCAGGAAGCTTCGGATCTGAACCAGGGAGACGCAGCTTTTGGGCCGCTGGTGTCCGACGGTAGACAAGGGCGCTTCTTTCTTGGACCAAACCAATCTCTTTGTTCACATTTCTCATCTAGACCCATGTTAGTGTAGCCATCTGTGCTCCGAGATTGGCTATGAGTGTGAAAAATGGATGGAAACACTGTTAATCACAGGTTCTAGTTTGGGTTGATTTTGCAGGAAAGGTAAAGACCAAGGCGTTGGGATGCAGTCTTCTAGGGTGAATGCGCGCGGTACCACATGAGGCCCCACGCACACGAACGTGAAAGGAGGAAATTACTGCATAGGTACCAAATCAAAGTCCTCTTCGAGCACTAAAGACTGCATCCCAGTTATAAAACACTCTTAGGGCCAGTGTTTAGATTGTATTTATATTTCTAAAGTCTTCAAAATATCTCACCTTCTATAATGTTTCACTTCCTTTGTTCACCCAGTCTCTACTTCCACAAAATAAAAATGAATAAAGATATAATGTTAGTGTTTGTGTATGTTGTTAAGGCACTAATTGGAATGATAACGCAAATCACTAAATTGTCTTTATTGGACTAGCTTTGACGCACACAAAGGACAGTTTCATTGGGTTTCGGTTAATGGATCCCAGACACTCTAAGACATCCTCTGTATGGTCAAGCACAGTTATCACTGGTACACACTGACCACCACTTCAAATATGTGGAGGTGTTTGATACAAGAGTCCTGGGCCTATTGGTATTTCTAGCGTTAATACCGCCTTGGGGTTTGTGCGTTTCAGAATTACCACAAAATTTTAGAGCTAAAGGAAACTTTCAGATATTCTCATCTTACCTTCACATTTTAAAATACATTTAAAAAAATCCATGACATGAGAGGAAGTACCCATAGCTAGAGTAAAGCTTCAGTTATTATTGAAGTACTTCGTATGTCTAAAGATATAATCTTACATTCCTCTTATACCAGAAAAGGAATTTTTACCATATATTCCCGTTTGTTTTCATTTTCCCTAAGTGCATCAAATTTGGGATGGCTCAGGGATACCTCTGCATGCCATTACAGTTCTGATGGCTAAGGGTCGTGTCATGTCTAAGGGATAGATACATAGCAGAGGCTAATTATGGCTCCTTTGCTCACAAGCCCATTACTCCACAAGACTTCTTCAGCAGTGCCTAGGGGCTCCTCCCCACCTGCTGTGAGTGCTCATCACGCAAGAGCTGATGGCGAGAGGTGGTAACACAAAGTACTGTTCATGACGTTTTTCAGGGTCAATTATGCTCAGAGACACCTATGAGGGGAAATCCGTGTCATCAGCAATTTGTCTTCACTTGTAGGAAATAAAATTTGAAATGAGGTGATGAAGCAACATATTTTTTAAGCTATGAGGAAAAGAACTGTATCAAGGTTCTATGTTACAGTAGTTTTTATTTGGATTGAATAACCATATGGTCCCAATAGTCATAGTAGTTTGTTCAAAAAAATATAACCAATGTCTTTAATTATAAAAAAAAAAAGAAATCATGCACAAGTTCATTCACAAGCCTACTTCTGATTCTCTTCTTTCTCACTCTGTTTCCGTGCCCTCCCTCACTTTTATAACTGCGTCTGTTGTAATCTCTGTCACAATTTTCATAGTGACCACATCCAAGTCTCCCCAAAGATCTGCTTAATCAATTGCTAATCGATCACCATGATGTGAATATGGAAAGGTCCTAGCTTTCTCTCTTTGTTGATTGTGGTTGTTATTGTTATTTTGTTTTGTTTTTGTTTTGGTCTGCTGTTTCACCTCATCTGCTTCATGGATAATGATCCCTTACTTCACACATTCCCAAAACAAGCGACCTAAGTCACACATGCCTCGTCCAGCCTTCCTCATACCAAGAAGCATCAGGCTTGTTCATTCTCACCTACTTACTTTTTTGGCGTCCTCCTCCATCTATTGCCATAGTTTCTGCCTTACATTAAGACTTTATAATTTCTTAGTCAATGATTTTTGGTAACTTCCCAACTACCTTCACTGTCTTCAGTATCTCTTGGTGCCCATTCATCCTATTTATCCTATTTTTCCCCTTGGTAGTGCAGATGGGCCTGTGTACAGACTGGTGCATCGTGCAGCAGATCTCCGGCATCTGCCTCCTGAGTGTCGGCGGGCGTGTGCCAGGATGCCCGGCGATCCTGTTTATGACATTCTAAAACACGTTTCCTTTAAAACCACAAAGAACTCCTACTGCCAGTGGAGTCAAATCTTACAAGTTTAGCCTACTTGAAAAATATGACTAGCAAATAGAGGCTGAAAAATATTTTTTTTCCAGAGAAGGAATGAAGGAGTGAATGAGAATCATGCACCTGAAAAACAAGCTTTACTTGCTAAGTACGTTCTGTCAGAACATTGTCAGATATCTTTCTAGGTGTGCATCCTTTGCAGCACATCTGGAAGTTTGCTTTGCCCACAGAACTATCTGGCTAAAATACTTACAACTGGAAATTTTCATGATTTCTCATATTAAAGAACTTAGCGGGTAGCACTAAAGGTATATTAAACCTGACATTTAAATCCCCAACTGCAGCATTTAATGGCTCAACAAATATTTATATGCTAAGAATGGTGGAGGTATTCTGAGAATTAGTCTGAGAACTAAAGATGTATAAAATTAACTTTTGCTGCAACTTACAGTTTAGAAAGAGAAATAAAATATATAAGTGGATTAATTTAATAAGCCATGAATTTCAATAACTGTAAGATAAAAGTAGGTTGGGTACTACACGAAATAAGAGAAAATACTTCTTGAAACTAGAGTAAGAAAATAATACAATTCATTGTTTTGGGTTTTTGTTGTTATTGTTTGTTTGTTTTGTCTTCACTGATTACACACAAGTCCAAGAATATATCTTTCAATCACAGATCGATGACTCAACAAATAACTGGCTTGAAACTTGCCATCTTTGGACAAAGTCATAAATTTGTGTTAAAAATATGATCAGATTAAATATAATGGTAGGTATACAGGTAAGAAAAGGTGCTCCATTCCTTACAGTATCTCCTTGCCCTTACTCTTAGAATACATGTTTATCAGAGCCGGTGAGATAGCTCAGTAGACTAAAGCCCAAATTTAGGCAAGTGCTGGGACCGCAACTGGATCCCCTACAACACACCGGTGCCAGCCCAGCTCCCAGAATCCAGGGACAGCGGTGCTTGTCTTGGATCCTGGCACTGAGGAGACTGAACGGAGGAGAACCACCACTAGTCTGAGCTGCATAGTGAGACTCTGTAAGAACCAAAACTATTTTTAAAAAAGAAAAAGAATACGTGTTGATCAAAAGATCACTTTTAATTTGTCATGATTCATTAAGTGCAGTTAGGAGCCAGAGTCCCTAGGAACTGAAAGGAAAGCCAACGAACTGAGGAAAAAAGTTGAAGAACAAATACGTTCTGAATTTAGGATTCAGATATTTTCCTCTCATCTTCTTGTGTAGCAGAAAGCCAACACGGTCCTGTGGAAATAGTCACTGAAAACCATGTCCCCTCTCTCTCTGCTCCTGAGCCCCCATCATCCTGCTCTATCCCACTGAGGTGCCCTTAGTCCTTTGGCTCTTTGCTTTCGCCATTTCTACCTTAGCAAACACAGCCAGAGAGAATGTTTTCCCTGTCACTTAAAGGAACAGTGAAATGCATTCCTTAATACATCCTATAAGTGAAATAATACAATACACTTGGAAAACAATGTGGCAATTTGTGTTAAGCTTTATAATTAGTCCTATAACAAGATTCCAATCCAAAAGCAATTATCTGAAATACAGAGGGAAAAACTTGCTGAGAGTATTTTATAATAGGATTATTTACTATTTCAAAGCAATATAAAAGGCCAAGAACATCCAACAAAGTACAGCCGCTAAAATAACATTTATGGGATATTTTTGTAATACTTGACACAATGGTAACATAAAAAGCGCACCAACAAATGACCTCTGTGATCTCACCACTGTAAAGCTCTCTTGCAAACGGACTCACAAAGATTCTCACCTCCTCCTAGAGCTCTCCCTTCCCTCCCTGTGGTTCCCAGCTTAGACTATGTGACAAACAGTACATAGCACAGAATGTAGCTTATCAAAGTAGGCGGCTCGCATTGAGGGCTCTGCATCTGTCTCAGGCATCAGTCGTTCTGTCAAACATCCCTGCATGAGCAGCCTCCTGCAGTGGCCTAAACTGACAGAGAGTGCCAGGTTGGGCCAACAGCCAGGACAAGTTTGGGTGAGTGGAGCTGGGAGCTTCTCAAGATGACTGGGACTTGGCCTACAATTGGATTGCAGTTCCATGTGAGAATCAGATGAAAAATTACACAAGTATGCCATGCACAAGTAAGAGGATGCAGATGGAAATTTGATAATTTGGAAATCACTTGTTTCAAAGTGATAGGTAAATAACGAGATTGTCATAAGAAACGTGACGCTTGGGTAATAGAAATTTGGGTGACTTCTTCTATCTCTTATATTTCTCAAAGTTCTCTCAAGTGAAGATGTATTACTTCATAAGTAGAAAATGTCATTTACTAAGTAATTATTTTTAAACTGAGGTTTGAAAAGCCCATCAACTATGGACTTTTTAGAACTGTCCCTGAAAAATGTCTTCTAATAAAATTGGATTTTGTCCAAGTATAGTGTAGTAGAATATAAGCTGAAAGTAAAATTATGCTTCTCTCCTTAGTTTTCGTTTACCAAAATGGGTAACAGCATATGCTTTGTAGTATAAGGGGGTCAACTTTTCCACATATGAAGGGTATTTATGAGCTGATGGTGCACCTGAACGCTATTTACAACACCATTTCTGGGAATACACATTCCAAATTTTAGACGGCTGGTTTGCTGTGTAATCTGTTTTAATTCAGAAGCATTCATTTGTATGTAGAGTACAAAATCATGCAGGAAAAAGTGTTTAAGCTTCTGTTTACTGTGAGCAAGATAACTGTCAAATATGTTGTCAGTCTTATTCCAGGTACGTGAGGCTTTACAAATTTGTGAGCTGAGGATGTAAGATGCAATTCACTCTTCACCTATAATCTTAAACAGCCATTGCCTTTCGGAGTTGCTCCTAACTATGCGGGAGCACATTTCCACTACAGAGCAGAGAAAGTCAAAACAAGTTCAATGAGTATAACAGAATTATCCTACCCATAAATATCATCTTACCAAATTAAAATAAGAATGATAAAATTACTAATCTGATCTACTAATAATTATGCTTTCTCTCTTCGTATTACAAAACAAAAATAGTTATTTTATGCTTGCTTGATTTCTTGGAAAATTCATACCT
>PVKN010033318.1:0-12065 GCA_004027915.1 Capromys pilorides
GAAGGGAGGAGGAGAGAGGAGGGAGAAAGGGCAGGTGAACCAAGGAAAGCATTAGTGAGCTGATAAATAAAAATGTAAGCACAATGAAAATCCAGCATGACTGGCCAGAGAAGTCATATCAGAGCTGGTCAGAGAGCAGCCACCAAAGCCACAGGTGCTTTCCAGAGGCAGAGCTCTAACACCCTGATATCAGAAAATTAACCACAAAGGCTCCATCATGTCTCTCCACACATAGGAACACTGCAGCCCTGCAAATCCTCACTGACTCACAGAGGGCAAAAGAGCCCACCCCACCCCAAGAGAGGATTTTCAACCACTCAGGGCCTGTGGCCTTCCTGCTCAGGTGTGCAGTCTCCCCCACCCCCACCCCCCACAGCCTCTGCAGATCCCCTCAAGAGAGTAAGTCGGCCACCAATTCTCATGGCCTCAAATCTCTGTGAAAATTACCTGGCCAACCCCATAGATGACCCATAGGCATGCATATTATTTCTGGGATTCCCAAGGACCCCACCACAGCCCCCACACACCAGCTCACACCACACACACCCACCTGCAAGTGAACCAGCCTGCAGACTCCAGCATCACTCTTGAGCTGGGAAGAGGCCCTAAGATGATCCCAGGGACAGTGTCAGATTCTGTCTGCAAACTGCAGTGCAGATTTCTGGAGACTGGGTTGGTTTTCATTTTTGGTGTGACTGCCTGAATTCACACTGCACCTAAGACAAGAAGGGAGCTGTGTGAACACTCAGGTTTTTTGGCACAGTGGTCCTAGGGTGACCTACACCCTCACCAAACTCATTGGGGCTCCTCCATCATCAGCCCCTGCTACCACACTAGGCCACTGCCTCTCACCTGCATGACCCCAGCAGCCTGCTCTCAGATCCAGTATATAATAAACATTTCTATTTAAACTTCAGTGTTTCGTGTTGTACTTTTTGGCAAATACTATGCTGAACCTACTCATCTTGACTCAGCTTTAAGAAAAGTACTCTAAAGTGAATTGACCTAAAATGAACACAGCTAGTTATGATTTCATAGAGTAATAACTTTTGTGTACACTAGCACGATATGAAAAAATGATACTGCGTGTGGAGCTGCTGGTGCCTACTTACAAAATTCATTTTCATCTAGGGGCTCTGCTGTTAGTGCTGGGTCTGAGCGCATGCGCAGTCTACCAGGTCATCACAGCAGCAAGTCAGCATGGTGTGGGGATCAAAACTGACTGCGGTCTTCTTCCTCTGGGTTAATCATGGACTTTCTTTTTGTGTTTGTGCACGCCAAACCTCCCCCATCACCATCAGCTACAACACCGTACTGCCCATGTAAACGCCACATCTAGTCCAATCCAACAAAAACTCCAACCTCTGCCTGCTTCCCAAGGGTCTCCTGCTACTGACAGCCCTCCCACGCCAAGCAATCAAGGATTTCTTCACTTTCTCCTGCTTCTCCTTCACACCAGAGGAACAAACCTCTCATTCTCACGCCATGACTCAAATCGCCAGGCCGTTTTGCTCCTGGTGGTTAATTCTCACTTTGAGCTTCCCCTGGCAACGAACCCCAGCCCTTCTCCAGTGCCCTCCTGTCTCTGCCTGGGCTGTCTCTGCCCCTGCTGTCTCTGGCCTGCATCCAACACTAACCCACCTCAGTCCTCACAGGTGAGCCACCTCTCATTCCAGGAGGTCCTGCCTTGCTTTCTCAGTCTCTCATTCTCTCTCATAAATTGCAGCCCATATAAGGACTCACCCTTGTGCCAGGGCATTCTCTTGTTTTCTCACACCCACAGTGGGACATCCCTCTGTCCTCTGGGTGATAACCCACTGGACTGGTGGACTTGTCTCACTCTATCATGTGAAAAAGGAGTGCTGACTCTCTGTGGTTGTGCACTGGCCCAGCCTTTTCATTCACTTTTAATTCAGCCAGTATGGGGAATATTCCTTTGCAGCCCAGCTCAACACACTGCTTGCATGCCTCTTATGTAACTTAAATATCCCCAGTCTCCGGGAGTTTCTGAACCTAAATGGTTAACCTACTACTACCAGACAGCTTGGGCACAATATCAGCTTGATAATGGTGGCCCTGACCTGAGCAGGGCACTTTCAATACCAGTACCCTCTGGGACCTGGGGTAGAGATCCCCTGCACACAGGCCTTTGTTGCTCTCCTTTAGGCATGTAGGGTGATCCAAATACTTTTGCCTTGTTCCACATCAGCAAATGCCCTCTTTTCCTGATCCCAATGCTCCTCCAGACCCTCTGGAAGATGTTCCTCCTGGTTTTGTTCCTCCTCCACACCCTCAAGCCCAGCCTTCCCAGTCTCCTCAGCCAGATCCCCTGCCATCTCACACCTTACCCTCTGTTGCCTCCAACTCTTCCTCCTCTGATCCTCGATCACCATTTTCTCCTCCTTCACACCATACTCAGGCTCATCCTGCTCACATCCACCAACTTGCAACCAGTCCCCCCGCCCCCCTTGTACTCTTCTCTTCGTCCAGGAACAGGCTGGTCCCACAGGCGTGGTTCACATTCACGTCCTTCTCACATTCTCTGATTTAGCCCAGATTTCTCACAGGTTAGGCTCCTTCTCTTCTGAGGCCCATAACTATATAAAGGAGCTTCAATCGTCATTATTTCCTATGGCCTCCATGTTAAGGATATGTTATCCTCACCCCTACCTTGTCCTCCCAGCAAATGATCTGGCCTAGCAGGATACCCAGGGAGAATTAGAACAGACATCACACTGACCTTAACCATCCTGCAGGTGTCACTGTGGCTCCAGAGGCTGGCTCCCACTGGGCTTGTCAGGGTCCCAATGGCTCAGCTCACATGGCTGCTACAGCTGGCTGCCTGACTGTAAGACTTAGAATAATTTCACACAAGACCACCAATTGTCAGAAACTCCATGAACTAACCCAGCACCCTGATGAAAAGCCTGCTGAGTTCTTTCTCTCTGTATTGACACCTTAACCAAGTATACCAGTGTTGACCCAGTCCCCTGAAGGAATGATCCTTATTAACTCACACTTCATTTTCCAATCTGCTCCTGACATCCATGCCACACTAAAAACAGACAAATCTTGGCCCTTACACCCCCACAGGGAGACCCACTGATCGTGATTTTCTGTGTCTTTACAATAGAGATGAACAATTAAAACAGGATAAAAAAAAAAAAAAAACAGCATGGTAGATGTAAATCACAATTCTGGGCTGGGCCACCTGGGGCTCCTATCAGAGCCAGAGACATCATGGCACCACCCAAGCTCCTCTTATAGCATGCTTCAAGTGTGGTCAGGAGAGGAAATCAAAGAGGCTGATGGCCAGCAATGGGTTTGACCACCTCCCTTACACAGAAGAAAGAAGCTCTTGCACACTGGGAAGCAGTCTCCTTGCAGAAAAAAGAGGCTGCTGTTCACTCTGAGGCAAAACCCACAGGAAGCCAACAAGAGCATGCGCAGGGCAGGCGGCTGAGGGCCTAGGAAGACCCAAAATCTAGTTCACTCAGCCTCAGCCTCTCTGGCTCCCAAGAGTGTCTGGGACATTCGCTTTGGAGAATGCAGAACATAGAGAGCAAGGGTGGTCTGGGACAGTGGTGGTGTCAGGGTTTCCCAACTCACTATAACCCGAGTGTTTCTGTAAGCTTCTGCCCAGCATCCCACCAGGCCCCAGGAGCACAGAGGTGAGGTGTCACATTCCCAGCCACACAGGCCTGCACTCACACACCCCTGGCAGGTATCTCAAAGTGCTGTGCTCTTCTGTGAAGCAGGTCCTTTCCTGCAGCAAGGCTTCCATGGGGTGGAAATACAAACGGGGCAGTGGTTGCACGTGCTAGGGATTTTATTTTTTGATTTTTTTTTTCTTTTTAGTGCATGGTCTACAAGGTTTCACTACATAGATTGCACTAGTAGTCATCCTCCTGTTTTTAGCCTTCCAAGCACTGGGATTACAGATGCACCCCACCAAGGCAGTCTCAATCCCAGTCTCAGTGCCCTGGGGGCAGGGCCTACAGGGCACACAGGAGATTGAACCCCAGTGCCTGTGTCCACCTAAGCAGTCACTTTAATCCACTGAGCTATCTGCTCGGACCTCTAATGCTAGAGATTTTATGATGACACAGCTGACTATTCTTGAGCATGCACCCAGTTCTACAGACTACAACATAAGCCTAACAATTCTAGTAAGATCCAGCTGTCAAATACTCCACTTTCTAAATGGAGAAGCTGAGGCACATTGTTACTTGTTTTTAAAGATAACCTGCCCAACATCATGTAGGAGGGAGAACAAGGGCCCCCGTGTCAAGAATCCAAAGGCCATCTTAAGCCAAATACTAAAGGCTTATTCAACACCTATGATCCAGGTGCATGGACCCAAATGCCTCATGCAACCCTGTGAGAGCATTACTGCCTTCATTCTAAACATGCATGGGGCTAGGGGCATAGCTCAGTAGTGGAGCATGTGATTAGCACTGGAAAAGCCCTTGTTTTGGTTCACATCACAAAAAAAAAAAAAAATCCAAGAATAAAAAGCAAACCAAAAACCAAATATAAACTGAAGCTTAGAGGGCCTATGCAGTTTTCTCAGTGACATGGCCAGAAAAAGGTAAAGGAAATACGCAAACCTACTAGGCTTTCTAATGTCCTGATTACACCTCTGCCACCCCCAGTCACCTGGAATTCAGGGTGCTAGGAACCTGTAAGAAGGAATCACTCAGGCCACAACTAAGAAATGAAAGAAACAGCACTAGAAGTCATGAGACCAAGCTTGACATGACAAGGGCCAACTCACCCTGGGGAGTCTTTCTGAGCTGTCTCAAAGGTTAGAATGGCCAGGAAGCTTTCATCCCTCTCTAGCTTTCATTCTAAGGTAACCTGCAACACCAACTTGCATTCCTCCAATGCGCAAAGCTCACTGCTGAGGCGTCCATTTATGACTCCAAGGACAGGGTATCAGAGGCAGCTGAGAGAGGCTAAAGGCCCAGGAGTTCTGGCAATGTTTAGAACCCACAAGCTGAGGTAGCTAACAACCACATCTCAATATCCTACAGGTAACAAGAGGACTGATGATATGGAGAGAGTCTGACACACATCAGGGATCCTACAAACAGCACCAACCCTGAGAAGACACAGAGTCTTCCAGCCTAGCCCACAGTGGTGCTCATGAGCATTTGGGGCCTGCCAGCTGCCAGAGAGTCATTCAGCACCAGGCCATCTTTCCAGAGCTCCCACAGCCTCTAAGCACCTGGCCCAGACTCCCCTCTCTACCTTCCTCCACCTGCAAATATTTAGACAGCAGAAAAGGAGAATTCATCTGAGGCAGTCAGGCCAGGCAGGGAAAGGTGGGTTCCTGGAGTTTCTTGACCTGCTGTGTCTTCTCCCCTCCTCATGCCTGCTACCTGTCCATGCCAGTTACCCATGAGACCTGCCACCCAGCCAGCCACCTCACTATGCCTCCCTCCCCCCAGCAGGCTGTTGACTCCTCTACAGTCTCACCTGGAACTGGCATCCCCAGCATGCACAGTTGCAAGGATTAAGAAAAACACAGGCAGAGGGCTGTCAATGGGACGCTGAAACACTGCTATTCCCAAGCCCAGGAGATACCCCAGAGACACAAGCAGTATCATGATACTGGGAGCCCGCAAAGCCCAGGTCAGACCCCAGGCCTGCCATTTATGGAGTGACCACAGGCCCCAGTTTCCTCACACTGAAATAGACAGTACTCACACCACCCTCCCAGGCTGCTGTGCCATGTGCAGGTAGCCAGGCATATGCTGGATAGGTGGGAGCCCCCAGACACCCTGTCCCTCACACTTCTGCTCAGGATCCTTCAATGTCCACCTCTGAGGGTTTTGTTGACCAGCCTGGCCAGAAGACCACTGCCACCACCCTTTCTGCCCTTTCCCTTAGACTGTCTGTGTCAAGACCCACCACTTCACAGAGCTCTGGGCTTACCTCAGAAGTCTAATGCCCCGCTCTTCCATGAAGACCTTGACCTACTAGAGCAGGTCAGCACATGCTGGTGGGGCATGCAGATTCCACTAGCATGAGCAGCAATGCTTAGGAAGCTCTGGTCAGGCAATGTCCTGGGCTCCTTTCCTTCCTGATCCAGCTGACATGTGCAAACCAGGGCCAGCAGTTTTCTTGAACAGGATCAGAGAAAAAAAACTTTCAGGACTTGCAGTAAGGCAGCCAGAGAAAATATAAGATGGCTATAAATCTAAATTTCAGAGACACAGAGAGCCATTTTTAGTAAAAGTATGTCTCCAATATGTATGCAGCATCACATGGGTACTGGTTGCTTCTCTAAAATTGAAATTTATCTAAGCATTCTCAATTGTTGTTAGCTATGTCTGACAAATTATTTTTATTGGTTGAATTTCACAAAGCTCTTCTCAAGCCATATATAGTTTGGATGCACAAACTTTTCACAATGTAAAAACATAAAAATAAAAACAAAAACATTCTCAGCTTAAAAGGAGACATAACATATTGGATTTAGCCCACGGGACCTGTGACCAAGAACACTGAGTGCAGTTGGTGGCACCCAGGAAGCAGGCCTAAAGGAGTCTCCAGGGCAGCGCACGCTTCCTCCAGGCTGCAGCCTCCTTGACACTCAGCTACTGCTCTACACCCGCCTATGTCTCAGGTGGCTGGCAACTGGCCAAAGAGGGATGGGATGGAGGGGAAGCAACACTGAACCGGTGCCCGCAGTCTACGGGATGCAGCCCCAGGTGCCAAGACTCAGAGCTATGAGAGGACAGCATAGCAAAATGGGGATGCCCAGTGGGCTCTCCAGAGAGACACTGACAATGACTCACAGAATTGGTGTTGCGGGGAGGGACTTTAAGGCCTCTTGGCAATCACCAACCAGAGTCAGGGGCTCAGGGAAGGGAGCCAATACCACTCTGCATGCTCAAAGGCATCTCCGGGCCTTAAGACTGGGGACAGATCCCTTGCTAGGATACATTTCTTTCCACTGACTCCCAGACCAGGGCCTCAAACATGGCATCAGCATGGCTCATCTCCAGTGGCTTCAAGCACAGGCCCTCCAGCTGGCTACTATATCTCAGGTTGCCAACTGCAACCAAGACATCACTCCTTCTAGAAATTTCCCTGGGTTCTCCAATCAGGAGAGACAAGTAGCTACCCTTTCCCTATGCCCCATGAGCACCTCCATCCAAGCACTTACCACATGGATCCAATGTGCTGTGCAATCTGTCACTAAGTATTCTGGAGCATCTCTTGTGTGTTCAGAGACAGGAAGGACATCAGCTAAGCCACATAATGAGTAACTACACTACGAGGTCAGTTCTCTGCAGCAAATGATAGAAGAGGTGATGCAGAGATTGCTGGCAGTGGTGATGAAATACAAGCAGAAATTAATTCTCCTAGTCTCTTCAGTTCTAAAACAGAGAGAAAATCTGCTGCATCCCCACCCCTGGAACTGCCTTCGCAGAGCTGCCCTGGACCTCATCAAAGGCACAGATGTAACAACAATGTGACAGGGAAAAGCATTATCTGGCTTTTGTTCACGTTTTAATTTGTTATGAGTGAGGCCTGCAGGAGGTGACAGAGGGGAGGGGCCATGGGGGTGGAAAGTTGAGTCTTTGGGAAACTCAGAGACACTGAGACAGAGGGAGGAAGGAAAAGAGGGAGGGAAAGAGGGGGAGCAGGTGGGGGGAGAAGGTGGGAGGCCACTCTGCAGAGAGTTACTGCGGCCACAGTGTGGGTCCGTCTTCCTTTCTTGTTGCCTCTTGGCCCTCCCCATCTCTGCATCCTCGGCTGCCTCTCCTGTATGACCTAAGTGATCACACCATCCGGCCTTGGCTCCGACAGCCCCCTTCCTTGAGCCACACACACATGTATCTCCTTCTCCAGCTGCAGAAAGATTCCCTGACCCGTAGGGCCAAATTATACCCTCTTCTCCTCACCTCCTGGGTCATGCTCCAAGATTCGCATGGTTCTCCTTCCCTCAGCTTCTCGTACCACTCTGATACTACTTGCTTATGACCACTTAGCTCAGGAATACGACTTCCAGAATTTCAGATCCTGCATACATGGTCCCAGGCAATCCATGTTCCCTCTCTCACTCTCAGCTTTTCCATCAATGCAATGGGTCACACTAATTATTTATCGCACAGGGATAAGATGACTGATCAACGCTTCACATCCGAGGATTCTATATTGCACATTTGGCTGCCCATGGAACAGAAGTATTCTGAAAAAGTCTCAACTTTAATAAGCATGTATATATTTCCCTAAACATCTCAGCATGTCAGCCGTTTCTACTGTAAGTAACAACCAAGATGATACACTAGACAGGACAACGTACGCAGGTGCAGACACACCCGCACCCTTTTCTATAACGGACTTGCACATCCATAGACTTGGGGGACTCAGGGAGTCTTCAGAACCACATCCCTTACTGAGAATAGCACTGTGCATGTTGAGCATTTCATGCAATTGCTGTTGTTCAGTAAAAGCTCTGAACACTTGTTCTAGTGAAAACCATCGCCATATACTTTAAAAGAATCCACTGTGGACTGGTGCCATGCTTAAGGGATGATTTCATCTAATCCTCATGCTAGTTCAGTGAGGTGGGAACAGTTCCATCTTACAGATGAGAAAACTAAGTCCAGGTCAGGTCAAGTGACTAGCCATGGAATGCACAGCTTGGGAGTGGCAGGCCAGGGACCTAAACCCAGGACTATTGATCCCACACCAAACCTAGCACATAGTAGAGTGGTTTTTCATTCAACAAACACCTAGATTGACCCATCTGAGTCCAAGACTCACAGCAGTACCAATAAGCCTGTGGAATGGCCAAGATTTGAATTAATACTTCCTGCTCTGGCTCCTTGTGTGGCCTCAGGTGGGGACCACAGCGGCAGGGTGGCCCGGTAGCCAGGATGCAGCACCCTCAGCCAATTGCCCAAAGAACAGCCAGCTCCCTGATCCCACAGCTACAGTCCCACAGCACCTGCCAGCTCCACTCGGCCTGGGCCAGTGGTCTTCCTGGCCCACCTCTCCCAGCACACCTGGCGCTTCCTGGCTCCCTCTCCCTGCCCTAGGCAGGTTCAAAAGAATGGTGCTAACAAAAAGAAATGCCCTACTTTAAATGATTATTGGTAAAAGAAGCCAACCTGGAGGGCTGCATACTTAGGATCCAACATTCTGGGGTAGGGAAAACTATAAAGATGGTGAAAAGGTCAGCTATGCTCAAGAGTTTAAAGAGGTATGGATGATGAGTTGAAAGACAAGGGATTTGTAAAGTGATGAAAATGCTCAGGTGGGCCGATGTCATTAAACACAGAGAATGCGCACCAGCCACATTCCTTAAGGTAAATCACAGGCTCCAAATGCAGGTTCCTTAATTATCACAAAATGCACCACGGAGGGAAAACGCCACCAGGAAAGGCTATGTGTGTGGGGGCATGGGGACCTGTAGAAAACCTCTGTACCTTCTATTCAATTTGGCTAGGAAGCTAGAGCTGTTGTAATAAAGTCTGCAGCGGCGAGTGTAGCCCAGTTGTAGGACTCTTGCCTAGCATGCACAAGGTTTGGGTTCAGTAAGTCCTTCCTCACAGCATTGCAAATAAATGAAAAAAAAAATGCATTAAAGTATGTTTTCTTCCTTTTGCACAGATCCTACACAGCCCAAATTTTCTGTATACATTCTCCTTCCAAACCAGTTTCTCCCCCTACTCAGAACACAGCATGACCAGCGAGAGGGGTCAGGTCTTCACAAAGATATGAGCAGGGACAACTCAGAAGCTGTCCTTGCCACCTCCCCAGGGAACATCCCAGGGAACACCAGGGTCCTGGGGCAGACTGCCATGCCATCTGTCTCAGACCTGTCTCCTGTCCCTCTCCTCAATCCCTGCCCCTTGCTTTTCTCAATGCTAAAAGCTACTTCTTTCCTCAGTGCCTTGTCCTGCCACTCCTGTCTTCAGCAGCTGTTGCTTCACACCTTGAAATTCCTACTGTCAACCAACTTCCAGGAAGGTGGCAGAGTGTTAAGCAGCAGCAGCAGAAGAGCCTCTGAGATTTGCTATACAGACCCCGGAATACAACAATTCAAAGAAGAGAGAAAGGAGGGAAGTGTGTTCATGGACTCATGAAGGATCTGCAGCAAGAACTGAAGGCCACAGGGAGAGTGAAGAGTAAAACTTCAATGAACAAGGAGGGAGCAGGTGGTGTCTTCTCCAAGTAAGGACTCACTGCATGGGAGAAGCAGTTCAAACCTGTGGACACACAGCGACTGCTGGAATTGCCAGATGCCTCCAAAGAGACACATGAGTACAACAGAATAGTGGATGCCATGAACTGTCCTGGCTGGTGAGTAGTGTGAACTCTGCTATCCCTTTGCCAGGAATCACCTTGGAGGTAGGCCAACTGAGCTCAGAAATTCACAAATAACTGTTGGCTCCATGCAGTGGCTCGCTGCCCTCACAGATTCACTGTTGAATTCTCCAAGAAATTTAGAGAAGAACGAATAACACCACTTCTCAAACTCTTTAATGAAACTGAAACAGAATCAACACTCCAAAATTCATTCTTGCAAGCAAGTATTATTACTCTGACACCAAGATCAGAGAAAGACCCCACTAACAAAGGGAACTTTGGGCCAATCTCCCTACTGAACATAGATGGAAGAATCCTCAATAAGACACTGGCAAACAGAATGCAACAAATCATTAAGAAGATTATATACCATGATCAAGCAGGATTTGTTCTATAGATGTAGAGATGGTTCAACACATCCAAATTAATAAATGCAATACACCATGTCAACAAAACAGAGGATAAAAATCACATGATCATCTCAATAGATGCAGAAAAAGCTTTTGACAAATTTCAACATTTGTTTATAATAAAACAGAGAGAGAGAGAGAGAGAGAAAATTGGAAGAGATGGTGTCATGCTTGAGTCAGTGTGTCAACTCGAGCAGTTTATAAACTTGACTATGTAATTCAGCAGTTCTGCATCCTACGGTGTAGAGGACATGTCCTAGAGCAGCTTATGCTCTAGGATAATACAATGGTTCATTCTGTCAATTTTAAATGTTTAAAGATTTAATAAATTAAATAACTCAGCAGGGGCTTATAGTCTTCACTTTGTAAATATCCTGAGCTTGTGCAAGAGGATGGCATTGAAATGATGTGCAGGTTACCCTGCCCTATGTAGACTGGATACTATATAAGGGAGGAAGAGAGGCTTGCTTTCGCCTTACCCTTTTTGCTCTTGTTGATTTTGCTGCCTTCTACTGCCTTGAACAGTTGCCCCTCTACCATAGCACCCTATCTTGCAGCCAGCTGATTACAGACTGAAATCTGCACAACTGTGAGATAAATAAACATTTCTTTTTTTAATTTTGGGCATCAGGTATTTTATTCCAGCGAGAGAAAGAGAGAGAGAGAGAGAGAGAGAGAGAGAGAGAGAGAGAGAGAGAGAGAGAGAGAAAGTAACTAAGACAGATGGTCCTTATCTCAATCTGATAAAAGCCATCTAGGACAAACCTACAGCCAACATCATACTGCATGGACAAAAACTGAAAACTTTCACTCTAAAATCAAGAACAAGAAAAGGTTGTCCAAAATCTTATTCAATAAATTTGTGGAAACTTTAGCTAGAGCAATTAGAGAAGGGAAACAAATAAAAATAATATCAATAGGAAAGGAAAAAGTTAAATTGTCATTATTCATGGATGACATGGATGCCACGTTGAAGATTCCAAAAACTCCACCAAAAGACTCCTAGATTTAATAATCAAATTCAGTAGTATACCTGGAAACAAAGTCAATGCTCAAATAACAATAGCCTTCCTGTACATGAATAACAAACTCACTGAGAGGGAAATCAGGCAAACAATACTTTCAAAATAGCATCCCAAAAATCAAATGCCTACAAATCAACCTAGCTAAGGATGTAAAAAAAAAAAAAAAGCTCTCTATGTTCAAAACTACAGTGCTCTAAAAAAGAAGATTGAAAAGCATATCAGAAAATGGAAAAATATCATTTGCTATTGGGTAGGAAGAGCCAATATAGTGAACATGGCTATACTTCCAAAAGTGTTA
>PVKN010033319.1:0-12059 GCA_004027915.1 Capromys pilorides
AAAACACTGACTCATCTAAATTCAAGTTTGGAATTTTAATTTTACCTATGAAAGTGAGCAAATGGTGGCAAAGACATTTAACACAATTTTTTTGATATTGCAAATAATGAATATCTGTTAACTAGCATTTATTTATTTATTTATTTATTTATTTATTTATTTATTTTTGCAGTACCAGAGATTGAACTCAGGACCTTGTGCTTCCCAGGCAAGCACTTCTTCCAATGAGCTATCTCCCTCTCACCTGTAAATTAGCATTTTAATGTTGACTTTAAAAGAACATGCAGTTACACTGCCTTGGTAACAGAAAGTGAGGTTATTGAGATCATTATAAAAGTAAAAGTTGGTGGCTTAGCTGAGAAATAAAAGTGCATATAATATATAGATTCAAAAAGCGCTTAAACCTGTGCTCTGGAAACCACTGAATGACTCTGATGTTGGTAAAAACATTGGCAATGAACAATTCAGATAAAACTGTTCATGAAATGAGTAATAAAAAGTACATTACTGAATTAATATTATATTAAGATATTTGACATTACAAATGCATGGGAGCTAAATTAAATATTTTCTTTTCTTTTTTTTTTTTTTTTTGTGGGACCGGGGTTCAAACTCACAACCTTGCACTTGCTAGGCAGGCACTTGCGCCTCGGAGCGATCTCCCCAGCCCCTTTAAATTAAATATTCTAAGTAAATAAAATGATAAAATGAATTAGCTATTAAGTTGGTTCCCCAAAACTTGTTTTCACCAAGGAGGTGGCAACAATGGAGGTCAGGTGAAGCTGTTATTCTTCAAAGTCTGAGATTAATTGTATTTGGGTCCCCAAACCATTTGATTATGATTAAGTATCTCTCCTGTCTACAATTTTGTTTCTTTACTTCATAGTACTAATCATCCCCTATTATCTTTTCATTTATTGATTATTATAGCTTATAACGAGATATCACCCAAAGCTTCCAGTGTTCGTAAGTAGAGGCTTGGGAAGTGGCCAGATCATGGGTGTGTGATGTGATTCTAGATCGTGCGTGGGAGATGTGAGTCTGCTGATTGGTTTAGCACAGTTCTGGGTCTCGATAATGGATTTACAGAAAAGGGAAGAACCACCCTGGACATGGCTGGTACCAACCAATAGGCCTTGGATAGATAAAAAAGGAAAAAGGAAGCCTTGCTGCTTCCTGCCTACCATCCCACAAGCTTTTTCTTTTCTGCCATTTCACTCTGCCCTGCTGCCCTGCCCTTGTGATTTCCAAATAAATCGGAAATCTCTGTAAACTATGAGCCAAAATATACCTTTGCTCCTTTATCTTGTGGGTGTCAGGCATCTTGTCTCAACAATGAAAATAAGGAAGACACTGATTAATATGCTTACATTCACCAGAATGTAAGCTCAATGAAAAGAAGGGTCATGTGGTGTTGTTCACAAGCAAAAGCATCCTGGATGCTGCTCAATGCCTCCCACATCAATATTCAGTAAAACTTAATCTGATACAGTGAATGAATAAGCAACTGGTAGACCCACTAAGCAGTGTGCATTAATTAAATATTCCTCACAATTTTGGGATCATCTTCCTTTTTGTGTGTGTAGGGGTGGGGGGACAGCTTTCTGATAACAGAAAAATAGCCTTCTCTCTGACAATTCCTACCAGTTTACAGTGATCCCTGGTGGTGAAACCTTCCATTGACTTGACTAGACTAGTAGAAGAGTTGTAGTGATTAGCAGCCTTTGTTTTCTGCAAAATTCTCAGTAATGTATCTAACCTCTCAGTTACAGAGCAAAGGGGCTCCACTATATGGCTACTGCAGGAAGTATGGCACCATGGGGTAAATAAATCTACTAAAACAACCGGCTTATTCATTACCTCAGGAGGACAATTTTTTCTTTTTTTTCTTTTAGTAGAACCAGGGACTGAACTCAGGCCTTCAAGCTTGCCAGGCAAGCACTTATACTGCTGAGCTATCTCCCCAGCCCCTGTTTTATCATTTTGAAGTAAGATTCTTTCTACTTTTACTCAATTTGAAACCTTGCCATGGATTTAGAGAATCCAAACTCTTAGCATGGAACATGAATCCTTTCACAGTTAGACTAGTTTCTTCTCCCAGCTCTGGTTTCTCCTTCATCAAGGCTCTAGCTGAAGCAAGTGGTTTCCAGTTTCCTGAAAAAAAAAACAAAAAAAAAAAACAGGTTGTTTCTTTTTTTTTATTATTATTATTATGGTCGGCTCAGCCTGCCCTGGGGGTGGGGCTGGCGTAGCATGTGGTGCTAGAGATGGAACCATGGTCCCTACAGTTGCCTAAGCTTGCCTAAGCAGGCGCTTTAGACCACTGGGCCACCTTGCCAACCCTATTGCCGTAGTTCAAAGGTTGCGAGTCAGAGATGGTGGTGCACAGCTGTAATCGCAGCACTCAGAGGGCTGGGAGAAAACGATCGTTGCAAGTTCTAGTTCAGTCTGAAACTGAACTAGAGTTCATGGCAAGCCTGAGCTAGAGAGAGAGATCATGCCTTAGAAAAAGAAAAGAAATAGACACTCAACAAAAAAAGTGTGGAATTTTGGAATTACAGATGAGAAGTTGTGGTAATGTACCTAAACACAGGTGTCTGTGGAATAACTCTACCTTGTACTGAGTTCTATAAATCCCAAAATGTTTTATTTTTTATTTATTTATTTTTGTATCATGGCCTGTTAACTGCCCTGGGGGTGGGGCTGGTGTAGTATGTGGGGCTGGGGATTGAACCACGGTCCCTGCAGTTGCCTGGGGTAGGCAGGCACTTTAGACCACTGAACCATCTTGCTGGTCAAATCCCAGAATTTAAGAATCGCTGATTTAATGCATTTGTTTAAGACATCTATTTTTATTTTTATTATTTTTTTAAAATTTTCTTGGTAGCATCCTTTGAAGCATGAAGGTTTTTAATTTTGATAGCATCCAACTTATTTTCTCTTTTGCTGCCGTGCTTTTGATGTCATACCCAAGGAACCACTGCCTAATCCATACATATGAAGGCCCAGGTTTTTAAAGTTTTTCTTGATTTTCTTACATATTTTTTTTTTGGTGGTACCAAAGATCGAGCTCAGGACCTTGCACTTGCCAGGCAAGCACTTATTCCACTGAGCTATCTCCCTGGCCCCATGACATCTATTTTTAAATTACAGTTAACACAAAGGAAGAGCTTATTCTTTGTCACCTTGTACTAACTTCTTTAAATGTGGATATGAGCTATCATTTGCCCTGTTTTATAAGAGAGAAAACTAGGACTTTGATAGAGGTTTAGTAGTTTATGTGCCCAGCTAGTAACCAATGAATGAGGATCCAAACCAAACTTATTTTACAATAAAAAGCTATGTACTGGACTACCTAGCCAACCTAACTTCATATGGCATATGATAAAAATCCTTCCCACTTACTAAATTCTTTGTGAAGTTCAATGTCAAGCAAGTTTTCACATTCAAGTGCATGTGAAAATCCTTAGGCTGTAAGTTCTTTGTTAGAAACAGACTAGGTATATATAGACAACACCTAAATTATTTCCTCAGGTAAACCAGTATTTTAGAAATTTGGAATCAGAGACAAAATTATTTCACTTCATTTAAAAAAGAGTTCCAGTAATTTTCCTTGGGTTCCCTCACAGAACAAAGATCTCGATGAGTGTGAGAATGGAAGAAGAGGTCAAAAAGCATCTACTGCAGGTGATATGGAAATAGTAGCTTCCTCAAGACACCTTGGTTCCTTAAATTACTTCAAGCCAGGCAGAAGCTGAGAAAATGTATTAGTGATGAACTAATTTTGAATGCCTTGGTAATCAAGTATATCAGTAATAGTCTGGCATTAAGGAGTCGGCTAGATAAGAACAGTAAAGCTAAATTAAAAAAAAAAATCCTACATAGTATGTAGCCTTTTTTTTTTTTTTTAAATGGCCAGCTCAACCTGTCCTGGGGGTGAGGCTAGTGCAGCATATGGTGCCGGGGACTGAATCGCAGTCCCTGTGGTTGCCTAAGCTTGCCTAAGCAGGAGCTTTAGGCTGCAGAGCTATCTCTCCAGTCCCCAGTACGTAGCTTTAACTGAAGACAGTTTTAGATCTTGCCACATTTATGGGAAAACCACAAATTATGAAATGTAGAGTAGCAAAAACACAACACACAAAAACAAGGATTAAGAAATGAAAACAACATGTACACTAAAAACATCACAACAGAAACGGTCTTTATTTCACCCAGACAAGTAAATCCTCAGTTAGCATCAGCTTCTTCAAGATTTTAAGCTACAGAAACTAAAGATGGTTCTCAGAAGGCAGAAAAAGAACGATTCATCATGGAGTAATTGCATTGCCCTTCAAAAATCCCTCCAATAATAACTCAGAAGATCTTTTGAGCTCGAGTGTTTCAAGCTGTGTACAAAGCCCTCATTTGAAAGTTAGTGAGATCTTTCAAAAAATTATATATAGGGAGATTAGTATCATAAATTAATTTTTGATTTTAACAACTGGCACTAAAGTCCAGTTTTCAGATTAAAACATTAAAAATGAAGAGCACATTGTCATTATTAAGATGTCTCGCTACAAAGCTCCTAGGCATACACATATACAAAACGGAAGGATATACCTAGTTGATACCTCAATCGTGATTTCTCTTAAATCTGAAAATAACTGAACTGCTGGGAAATATCTCCCAGTAATTTCCAAACTTCTTACACAATGATTTGTTGTCATTTATATGTATACACCAGGATATTTTATCCTAGAATACTTTAATTTAACATAACATAGCATAAAATAAATCCAGTGAAACACTGCACTTAAAAAAAAAGGATAAAATAAAATTGCAGGTAGTTTTAATTTTTGCCAAACTCATTAAATTTATTAATATTTTTTGAGTCTTCTCTTCATAGGCATTCTTGAGAGCTTTAAATTGTATTTTTAATTTTGTAATGAGTTGGTCAGCACCTTGATTGATATGAATAATTACATTAAAGAGAAGCTATGGGAAAGGTAGAAGGAAAGCACTGGTGGAAACAAACAGGAGGAAGGGTTTTTTTTGTTTTTTGTTTTTTTGTTTTTACCCCCTAAGACATTCATATGGAAAGAAAAAGGAGAAACAAACAAACAAAAATAGTGTTCACAGTAAAACATGCCAGATTGTAGTTTCATTGGAAACCAACAGTGAATCATGAAACGTCATGAAAAATATAATTAAAGTAAAATCTCCTAGAGTAATTACTAAATAAAGTTAAAATTATCACACTGATCAGTAAACCCCAGAAGAAAAATGAACAGCACTTACATTTCAGGTCCTTCTTAGGCATTAGACAAGTTTTCAAAGTTAATACATAAAATTGGTAGGGTTGGCCACGCTGCACAAAATTTTTTTTAAAAAATACAGTATACAGAAAAACCTCTTATATTCCCCATTTTGAATCATATGCTCAAAACCTAAGAATAAAGATCAACTAGAAGGATTTTCAGTTATTTACAAATCCAGCAGGTTCTGTCTGCCATAACGGCTTGGCTTCCGCTCCACAGCAGCTTCCACCTTCTCCTGCAGCAGCTGTCCAGGCTCCGCACTCTCTGGAGGCTCTCGGGCTACTGCTCTTCTCGGAGGTCATCGGTCATTTTGAACAGTTCCAGCAGCGCCCCAACAGCTCCAAAATAGCCCTACAAAAAACAATGGAAAGCTTCTATAGGACTGACTCAGAGCCTGTTCTGTTTAGCAAGTCTAGCAATGTTACCCCCTTATTTAATAGAGGAAGAAGAAAAGTAAAA
Source organism: Capromys pilorides (assembly GCA_004027915.1). Classification (NCBI taxonomy): domain Eukaryota; kingdom Metazoa; phylum Chordata; class Mammalia; order Rodentia; family Capromyidae; genus Capromys; species Capromys pilorides. The sequence continues at coordinate 5,757 of PVKN010033319.1, forward strand.
ACTAAATTCTCAGGGGCTAGGGAGATAGCTCAGTAGAATAGGCACTTGCCTGGCAAGTGCAAAGACCTGAGTTCAATCCCAGGTCCCACCAAATAAAATAAAGTACAAAAAAAAAATCTAAATTCTCAGGCTGGGAATATATGTGCTTAGCACAAGAGAGTCAATGGGTTCAATCCCCAGGACCATGGATAAAACCAATCCAAACCAACTCTTTGCTAGGAAACATGGTGAGATGACAGCAAGGATCTTTTGAATGCCTATTTGTTTATAGGAGGTCAACCCCATGATCCAATCTCTTTCCTCAGGCCCTACGTCCTATTGCTTGGAAATCCTTCCATCTTAGGAATTTCAACACATGAATTGGGATGCAGAGAGATGACACTCAAATATTCAGTCCACAGCAACCTGGTTTTTAAAAGTCTGGAGACACCACTGCTCAGATATTTGCCTGACAGTTACCACTATGATGGCTGTGGGTATGTTAAGCTATGGCAGGAACTTTGCTGTTTATTGCTATCAGGTGACATTTAGAGGCCTCACCATATGCTAGAACTTTTCCAAGTATTTTACATGAATGTACTGACTTAATTTTCACCATAGTTCTGTGAGACACATTATTATATCAGCTTTTTAAAAATGCTAAAACAGAGTGAAAGTTATTGTCTAAGCTCTCATAGTCAACCAAAGGCATGTACGTTGAACCTCTTGGCTTGCGTGCTTCTATTAGGAGATGCTCCACAATACTAATTGAGTGAAAGATAAATTAGCAAGCAGGGACTCCTAAGTCCAAGGCAAGTGACCTGAAAACCACCAACCCATCGCTTCCTAGAAGTCATCTCTCCATAGCATTTCCTGGCAAAGTCTGCCTACACCAAAGTGAATTTAATAATGTAGAGAATTTTCCAGCAGATACTTTGAAGAGGTTCACTGGCCACAGAGAGTAAGTTATGACATAGAGTAACAAATCTGTAAAACTATGATCCACAAAGGGTGAGATGTATACAGTGATGCAAGTGACAGCATGTTTATCTACAGAAGTAGTTTTTCTAAAAATGCTAGAGTTCATTCTCTATCTTAGAACACAAAACACATGCTCTTAAGGACAACTTTTCATATCTAACAGCTGTGTGCTTTATTCTTTGATCTAGAATATTCTTTTTTAACTTTATTTATTTATTTATTTATTTATTTATTTATGTTATAGCTGGCTCAGCCTGCCCTGGGGGTGGGGCTAGTGCAGCATATGGTATTGGGGATCAAACTGCAGTTGCCTAAGCTTGCCTAAGCAGGCGTTTTCAACTGCTGAGCTATCTCACCAGCCCTATCTAGAATATTCTTTGGTCAATATCTAGACATAAATCTGACTGACAGAATACAGATAAATTCCAGGTAAAATAATTGAGAGTGCTGCATTTCTATTATTAGTTATGACAACTGTATTGAACCACTGTAGTGGTTTTCTTTTTTCTTTCATGTATGTTTTACAAGCTGTGATATATTTTCTTTTTCAAACAAAACCTTATGTGGAAATCACAAATAAGTAGGATCAAAGGGAGCTCTTTCCATTATGTGGAGGAAGAGTAAATGATCTGGGACCTTATTCTCCCTCATCCAAAGAAAACTTTTATTACACTGTGCATTAGGCCTATGAAAGACAGAGAGACAGAAAGCCAGAGAAAGGAACTTTAGTATTAGTTTCCATCATTGGCCTTTACTCTTTAAGTTCCTCTCATTTTATGTGCTCTAATAAGCAAAATGTGCACTTTCTTAGTCTTCTCATGTTGCTGGGACAAAATATCCAACACCCCAAATTAAGGAAATGCCATCGAGATTTTTGCAAGGTGAACAATATAGTACAGGACATGTTTTATAGCAGTGTTTTATAAGGAATCACCCACGAAGCACACACTACAAGTGCAGGAAATCTATCCACACACTAAATACTAAAGAATCCAGCTGAGGGCCTGGACCTTATAACAATGCCTCCTCATCAGTCCAACTGGAGGCGTAGAGCCCATGGCAAAGTCTCATGCAGTTCTGCTTCATGGATCTGTGCTGGAATGGCCCAAAGGTCAGAAGTGGAAGCCAGGAAGTCTATGTCAGTGGGATGAAGGATCTGTGCCAGCAGGTTGAGTGGTCTGAACTGGAGCTACTAGCAACACTCAAGATAAGCACCAGAGCTCCCCCAAAAGTACCACAGCCATCCTTAGCAAGTGAGGTTCCGAGCTACTCTAGTGATGAGGAAAGCCGAGTTGCCATCAGGAAAGCCTATGTGACAAGCTTCATAATGCTGAGCAGTGTACCATCTTCCCCTCCGGAGCCAGGAATCAACATGCAAGATGAGTACCCGAGCTTCTCCAAAGCTCATTGAGAAAGCCAGCATGACAAGGTCCTCCAGCAGGACAGCCTAAGAGAGCTAGCAGCTTCCAATAGCTTCTCCAAACAGCACCCTCAACAGCATTTTGGCAGCATCTCCTGTTCTGATTTATGCTGCTGCCAACAACCCTCGGGTGGGCCTCCTACACCCAGCACCACACTGGTTTAATTCAGCTGGGTGTAGTAAGTTGACTACCTGTTAGAAATCCACTGCAGGAATGAAAGGTTTATTTAGCTCGCAGTTAGTGGAGGCTTCAGTCCATACTCAGCTGGCTCCAACACAGAGTGGCACATGGTAGAGGCCAGCTGTTCATAGGGGTGGAAAACAGCAAAGAGCAAAGGGAAGAGCTGCAGCTGCCATTGCTAGCAAGCTTCTCTCCCTGCCTTACATTCGTATGCAGATTATCTGTCCCAGGGCAAGTGTAACACATCCATAATCCCAGCACTGGATCAAGAATTAATCACAAACTCTAGTGAACACCCCATGACTGCATGAGGCTGGGGGCGGGGGGGCAATTAAACACAAATCATAACAAGCACCTAGAGAGCTCTACATCTAACTACACCAGTAACTTCTAAAGTAATTTACTCTGGAGAAAACAAAAGTACTATAGCAGTTATTGATTACAATTGGAATTGAGAATACTAACACTTGCAGTGTCCTCTCTGAGGCTCTGAGTACAAGAGACTAGGTCTGCACTATGATAAATGGTGGCCTCTACAGCAGCGATCTCAAAGGAGGAGACGGAGGAAGAACAGAGAAGGGAGAACCCACCTTGCTCTTGGGAACCTTGATTCCTATCACAGTATCGATGTTACGTGAAAGGGTCTCCGGAGGAAACGGTGCTACTTTCCCTGTTAACAGGTCTACTACTGGCCAGGCACACTGACTGCCCAAGGCTGACAGAGGAGTCTTGGGAGCCCCAGCATGTCTCTTCTCGCCAGGTCAGCTGCGTTTGCCTTCACATTTCTAATGGCATTTTTATTGCTTAGGCAATAATTTAATTATTAAGCATATATATAACAAATAAGAGTATAAAAAATAAATTCAGCAAACTCTTGAAAATGACTGAAAAAGGTGGTCACAAACTGTAACTTTCTATTGAGGTAGATGTCACAATGTCAAGGAGACAAATCTGGACAGATTCTGAAACCAAATTACTTCAAGAGAGTCTTTAATTTCTTGATTCGCTTTAAGGAAATAAATTGTAAATCAAATACTTGCAGATTATGTAAAAAAAAAAAAAAAAAAAAAAACCTACAGTAGTGTAATTGGGATAAACCAGGCTCAAAAAATTAGCTAACCAAAACCTAACAATTAAATGCAGTTATACATTTTTAAGATGAAACAAAATGGCTAAAGCAGAGAGATGTTTTAATAACTGGCTATTTTAGCTCACTGTAAAATGTTTAAATTTTATTGTAAAATCACAGTGTATAGTTGTACATGTTTATGGGGTGTGTGCTAGTTAACCTGGATTGTCAATAAGACAGAATTAAAAGACACCTGGAGAGGTGCCCAGATTGTGGGGGCATAAACCTCATCAGCCGTGATGACTTCATAACTGAAGAGGCCATTAGGAGGCAGGGTCTACTAGGAGGAGCAGGTCATAGGGCATGACCCTGAGGACTCTATCTGGTTCCCAGCCCCCTTTTCCTCTGGCTCTTCCTTGCTCAGTCTGGTTCCTGGCCACAGTGAAATGAAAAGCTCTGCTCTACCTCCCTCTTCTGCCGTGCAAGTTCTGCTCTGGAGACAGTCTGTGACGGGCTGAGACTCCTGAAACCAAGAGCCCAAGGAAACCTCTCCTCCTTCAGGATGCAGGAGTCAGATATTCTGCCCAGCAATGGAAAAGCTGACTAGCATACACTACGAAGTGATACTATAACTTTATGAATACAATGTGGAATAAAGCTAACTAATATATTCATCACCTTACTTTCCTAATTATCTTGAAACATATAAAATACTATTAACTATGTTCACTACACTATATGATGGAGCTCAAAATTTTTTTCCTGATGTTTTATTTCTTTTGACCACTAGTTGCCTATTCTTTCCAATCTCTCTCCTCTATAACCATTGCTCCACTCTTTGCTTCTATAATTTAAACTGCTTTAGATTCCACATATAAGTGAGACCATGCACTGTTTATCTTTCTGTGCCTGACTTATTTCACTTAGCCCAACGCCCCCAATTTTATTCATGTTGTTAAAAAGGACAGAATTGTAGTCTCTTTAAGGGCTGAACAGTCTGCTATTATGTACCACGCTTTATCTATTCATCTGCTGATGAACACTTACGCTGACTCTATTTCTTGGCTACTGTAGCGTTCTGCAATGAACACAGGCATACAGACATCTCTCTCTCTCTTTTTTTTTTTTTAATTATTTATTTATTTATTTGCTTGCTTGTTGTGTTTTGTTTGTTTCTTTTATTTATTTATTTTGTGGCTGGCCCAGCCTGCCCTGGTGGTGGGGCTGGCGCAGCATGTGGTGCCGGGGATCAAACCGCAGTCCCTGCAGTTGCCTGAGCTTTCCCAAACAGGCACCTTAGACCACTGAACCATCTCGCTGGCCCACAGACATCTCTTAAATATACTGATTTCAAGTCTTTTCAAGAAATACCTGAAGTATGATGGCTGCGCCAGATGGTGATTCTATTTTTAGTTTTTTGAGAAACATCAATAATGTTTTCCAAAACACTAGATTCACATTCCCAGTGCCTTGTTTTTAATTAAACAACCAGTACCACTTGTTGATAAGGAATCTTCTGTGTTACATATAGTTCTTTTTTAACCTTCGTTTACATGGCAAATTTTCTACTTGATCGATTTTAAAATTAAAAGACCTGCTCGTATGTTAGGCGAACGCAAATACAGTCCACACGGGACCATTAACATCTATAAAAACTCAACGTACCTCGTGTTCTAAAAACAGAGCTTTCAGTTGTCCTTTGGACCAAAAATCCATGGCATATGCTAGCAGCTTCATAGAGACCATATTAATTCTGAGGAAATTCCCAACAAACACAACTCTGTTGATATTCTGAAAAAGAAGTTAAAGGAAAATAAATGAATGCCCAAAAGTAACATTTAACAAAGACCAAATGCCCTGTATGTCTCTGCACAGAACTTTGCCCAGTGTTTTTAAGTAGAACTATTTCAACATCTCCACAGGAAAGCTGACAACTCTCACAGTACACTCCATAAGTACTGGAGGGAGAGTTTGGTTGGGCAAAGCAGAAACAAATATTGGTCTTTCTTGCAGCTGTTATGTCAGATTGCATTAGGTCTTGCATGAAATTCAGCTTCCCACACATAATTGGGGTCCAAATTGCAGCTGAATTTTCTTGTACATTACCTTAATTTCTCATCCTTCCAAGTATAAAATATTTTTATAACTAACCCATAAGTGCAACGGTGATGGCCTGGTTCATTCCTCTAATGAGTTTGCTCTATGCTGAACACCGAGACTACAAAGCTGAAACAATAGTCTCTCTCTGCCCTCAGGATCTATGGTGAAACATCCTGTTTGGTCAACATGTGGGTTAATATATGATAACACAGCCAGGTGTGGTGGCACACACCTGTGACCCCAGCACTTGGGAGGCTGAGGAAGGAGGATCACTATAAGTCTGTGGCTAGCCTGGGCTACGCAGAGAGACAGCATCTCAAAAAGGAAGAAAAAAATATACTAACACACAATACATGTGTATTTTTGTCACCACAGATAGTTTTGCACTCTGAATGCACACTTAGGAATATCCTTTATCCTTTGCCTGTCCTGTACAAGCAGGCAGGCTTCAGAGGACGTTGCACACCCAGAGTACTTTCATTCAGCTTGTGGTGCTTCGCCCTCCCCGAGGTATTTCTTCAGCCGAGGACTGTGTTCAGCCTAGGGACCCCACAGAGACTGCTGGGCAGCACT
>PVKN010033320.1:0-12064 GCA_004027915.1 Capromys pilorides
CTTGCCTTTGAAGAGTTTCTTTCACTTTCACAGTATCCATTGTACCTTTCAGATTGTACTCATTAAAGTTATTATATTAGCAAAACAATACAATGTGTACACATATGGATGTGATTTATTTCACTCATTAGTATGGTTTTTAGTTAGATCTGTTTACCTATAAAAGCCTCAAGTTTATCTTTTCTATACCTGGGTGATACTCCATTGCATAAAAATACCATGTTTGTTATCCATTCCACAGTTGATGGGCATTTTCGAGTTGTTTCCAAGACTTATCTGCTACAAATTGTGCTACTATAAACACAGGGCACATATATCACTGTGGTGTGATGATTTCAGTTCTTCGGAAAAAAATACCCAAGAGGGGAATATCTAGGTTGAATGGAACTTCTAATCCAAGATTTTTAGGAATCTGAACACTGGTTTCCATAATGGTTCTACCAGTCTGCACTCCCATCAACAGAGAAGGATTCCTTTCCCCCACAGCCCCTCCAGCATTTATTATCGGTTGACTTCTTGATAATAATCATTCTTTTTGGGGTGAGATGGAATCTCAGTATTGCTTTAATTTGCATTTCTCCAATGGCCAATGATGTTGAACATTTTTTCATATATTTATTTACCATTTGTATTTCTTCATCACAAGAGTGTATATTCATCTTGGATGACCATTTTTTTACTGGATATTTAAAGATTTCTAGATTTAATAAACAAACACAGTAGTGTCACAGGATACAAATTCAACATTCAAAATAACATAACATTTCTGTACACAAACAAAAAAAACACTGAAAGAGAAGTTAGAGAGACCACACCTTACACAATAATATGCAAAATAATGAACTACTAAAGAATTAATCTAACAAAGGAAGTAAAAGATCTATATAGTAAAAATTACAGTGCGCTGAAAAAAAAGAGACTGAAGAGGATTTCAGAAAATGAAAAGATATTCCTTGTTCCTGGAAAGGAAGAACCAACATTGTAAAAATGTGCATACTCTTAAAATTCCTATGCAGGTTTAATGCAATCCCTATTAAAATACCATTAGTATACCTCACAGGTCTATAGAAAACATTCCTCTGCCAGGTGAGGTGGTGCACACCTGTAATCCCAGCACTTGGGAGGCTGAGGAGTAGGTAGGGAGTTCATGAACAAAAAAATCAAACTTCAGGGGAAATACTTCAAAGATTCAGCAACTGGTATCTTCCCTTTTTGAAAAGTTTCTGTACATCAAAAGAAATTATCAAAAGATTTTTTTTTGGAAACTACAAGTTTCAAAAGAGAATTAGTCAAATGTCATTCAGACAAAGGACTTCTAGTAGATCATATCACATAAAGAAATTTTTTAAAGAAATCAGATTTCCAAAACTTGAAGATCATACTGTTTTTATCATTGTAGCTTTATTGTATAACTTAGAGCCTAAGATTGTGACCACACTTGTTGCCTAGAATTAATTTTGCTATTTTTAGTCTTCTTCCTATTTCATATGAATTTTAGGATTGCTTTCTCCAGTTCTGTAAAGAATGTTATTGGTATTGAGATTGTATTACATCTAATATAGGCTTGGAAATATGAGCATTTTGGCTATATTAGTTCTGCCTATCAATGAACCAGTGGTATCTTTCTATTTTTTGATATCCCCTTCAATCAAAGAGGATGTGACTTGACCATCTAGGGAGGCAGCATTACAAGACATATGGAAGATAGGCTTATTGGCAACAAGACAAAAGGTATGTGTGTATGAAATTTGTGATTGTGTGTTTGGGTATTGTAGGCTGAATACAATATAGGATATGTTTATTACTCTGGGTTTGTCTTCTGAACCTGAAAGCCATTTATCTAAGTCAACTAAGATACTAACCTCACTCCTTTACCACCACACAGATATCAGAAAACAGATTTCATCATCAAATTTCTCATACAGTACCTACCAGAAAGCTGACTGGGAGCCTTGTGGTCCCCACATCTCCCAAGGCACAGTAGAGAAAGGCTTGTGAGTAAATTATTGGGTGATGTGATACTTTAAACACTTTTTTTACAAAGAAGCAAAGAAAATTTCTCTAAGGCACCAAACACTCAATGGCATACCTCACCTCTTAGACACATTCAGTCACTTGCTCTGTATACATCTGTCTCAACAGCCACGCTCTTAGAACATCTCTTGCACTACACTTGCAACCAAGGCAACTATCAAGATTTTGTGAAGTTTCTCTGAGTTTTAGCCATGAGCCTATCTAAAGAAGAAAGTAAGAGCCCAGGGAAATAGATCGGTAGAATAAGCACTTGCCTGGCAACTGTAAGGGCATGAGTTCAATCCCTGGTCCCAAAGAAGAAGAAGAAGAGGAAGAGGAAGAGGAAGAGGAAGAGGAAGAGGAAGAAGAAGAAGAAGACTCTCTTTGATCAGAATACTTCAACCTTCAAAATTTCAGTAGTCTATGAATTTGCATAGAGGAAGAAATATGTCGTTATTTGCACTAATGTCTGATTAATTATTTAACATATGCCTCTACTATGAACGAAGGCTACAAACTATTAAAATTAACTACCTGATTCTTTTTTAATGACAGATACCATCAGAACAGAAATCATATATTTTCATAATTTATTTCAATTGCTTCAAATGTTTGGAAATATTATATGATTATACTTCAAACTCAGAATACTTATTAAATTTTATATTACATTTTGTTACTTAGTGTAGATATGAATTTAATAATGGCATAAAGTGTAATCATTTAATTCTGGTAATAATGTAATTGATTTCCACTGGAGTCTAAGTATTCTATTTTATTCACATTATTTATTTTACAGCATTATTCTGAAAAATCTATAGTTTCTCCAACTATAAAAAGAGCAAGTAGGGGCCGGCGAGATGGTTCAGTGGTCTAAAGCGCCTGCTTAGGAGGGCTCAGGCAACTGCGGGGACTGCAGTTCGATCCCCGGCACCACATGCTGCGCCAGCGCCACCACCAGGGCAGGCTAAGCCAGCCACAAAATGAATTAATAAAGAAACAAATAAACACAACAAGCAAACAAATAAATAAATAAAATTAAAAAAAAAAAGAGCAAGTAGCATAGAAATAGTTGCAAAATGATATTACACAGAAAAAAGCAGAAAGCAACATAATTATGCAGAACAATTAGAGAATCTAATTGGACTAAGCCACCAGGACTATTTATGCTAAAAATGTGTTAGACTTCCTACATGTTCTTAGGAGTTCCTTCAGACTCTCCCCATTAGTAAAACTAATGAGAGATCATGGAGGAGAAGTAAACATTTTGAGTCAGTTAGCTACTTAACACAGAGTTCCTGGCATAAGGCCCTGGGAATGCACACAAACTGGCTTTAAAGAAAAAGTCTTGAATCCTGGTTGGTAGGTAGTACCATTAATTTGCTACCTCTCCAGGCAAACAGATAAAAGCAGATATAGTCACCCTATAAACTGTGCCTCATAACTGGCAAACTAGCCTGTATTGGGCAGATCTTAGGGCTATCAAGAATTCAGGGTTTAGGGATAACTTCATGATTGTGACAGAAACAGACACTACCTTTCATGCTTAGTGTTCAATCCTCTACATCTTTCTATAAGGAAGACTCCATGAGGGCCTCTGCAAAAAGACAGAAGCAAAAGACAGGTAAAAGGACACAGAAAAATCATAACTAAAAAACAGGACTTGTATGAAGATTACAACTGTGAGACCTTAGTCATGTTATCCAGCATAACCCATAGCAGCAGGTTACATTTAGGTTCATTTCCTTTCAGATCAGCACATCTAAAATAGACAAGAGGGGCCGGTGAGATGGTTCAGTGGTCTAAAGCCCCTGCTTGGGAGGGCTCAGGCAACTGCGGGGACTGCGGTTCGATCCCCAGCACCACATGCTGCGCCAGCACCACCACCAGGGCAGGCTGAGCCAGCCACAAAATGAATAAATAAAGAAACAAACAAACACAACAAGCAAACAAATAAATAAATAAAATTTAAAAAAAATTAAAAAATAAATAAATAAAATAAAATAAAATAGACAAGAACAAAAATTTAGGATTTCTTGAAAGTACATGGTAATATTTAATCATATGTCCAGTCTTACATAACTATATCTGTTAATCTGAGCAACAAATTTGATGATAAAAATAGACAATATATCAACCATTGTTAATCAGCTATTCTTCTTTTGAAAATCTCTAAAATACATATTGTTGTATTTTACCCTGTTTCTGTCTTTGTTTCTGATCTTTGCTCTTGATTTTATTTTTACTCTTCAAAATAAAATAAAATGATAATAAAATACAAAAAAGAAAATTACTCAGGAATACTGAAAGTTTATAAGTTGACTTGAAGAAGTAAAAAGTAAGAACCTAATCCTAAAATAAATTAATAGGTTTAGGAAATCCAAAGCATATTTATATCACCTATTTAAAAAAACTGGGCCATACCTGTGGTATAGGTTACTACCCTTCTGTTCAGGGAAGGGACATCATTTTCTAGGGTTTCTACCTTCTCAAAAGAAGCATAAATATTTTTTCCCAGAAAATAAGCACCTCTCTTAAAAGCCTATGGTCCATTTCTTTAAGTATATATCTTTTAATTTTGCCTAAGAAAAATCCATCCCATGTTTCTTTTAGTCAAAAATTATAGTCAAAATTCTTTTTCTATGATAAGAGTCAGAAATCCTGAAAAATTATTCTGTAAGAAAGGTGAGCTAGGTTCCTTTTCTCAGCTTTGGGAACCTCATCATACCTAGTGCAGGTATGATGGCTTCCATTTGATATTTTGAAGAAAGTGACTAAAAAGGGGATATTGATTGCCCAGAGCATCAAGCTCTTCAGGGATGGGAGCCAGATGTGGATCCCTACCAGTCTACAACAGACTCTGAGCTTTTCATCACTACTCCTTCCTATCTCCAGCAGAACTAAGATTCCTACCTGTTTCTTGTGGCTGCAAGAATCTCTTGAAAACTATATTACCTGAAAATTCAGCTAAGTAAACTTTGTCTGGGAAAGAACACAATATAGAAATGCTCTATTGTGGCCCTGTACATAGTTGCTCAATGTGATAGGAATAAAAAACCAGGGCAGGTTTGTGGTGAATCTATACAGCCAGGAATTTTTTCAGCCATGAATCATACTAACTATATTCACTCTGTTTCATATGGGATGAAAAAAGAAAAAGGCAAAATTCCAGAAAGAACAGTCCAGTGGTCCATACCACTAGCATATGCTGAGTAAGACAGCCTTCTATCTTCTTTGAGATCCATTAAATCACATAAGTAAAACAGATATAGCTAATTACTTACCAGAGATGTTGAAAACGTTAATCTAGGTCAATTAATGCACTGCTTTTAGAAAATTCTATCTTTATGAAATGCTATCTACATTACGGAAATGACCCAGAAATCAACAGTAGTGATGTGCTGCAAAATTCATAAGAAGAAAATGTCAACAAACAGCATAAAAATGAAAGATACTGCTTTATAACATATGTCACATTCATTTGTTCTGTCAAGTAAAGTTGGGTTCCTCTCGTTTAGGACAGATTGCTTTGTGGCATACCAGCAAAGTATATATTTTATGAGGAGCAATAAACTCTTATTAGTATCCAATCTCATTATAGCTAATGATGTTTAAATGTCTCTTTTGAAGTAGGAGAGGTTGTCTTGCTTTGGAAAGTGCTGGCAGGTAAATTGATTAATCCAGTGAGTACAATTTTTTTAAATGAATTGTCATCAGGCTCTCTGTTTCTCAGGGTCTGTTTGCAGCAACTTCCTTCACAGCTATAGCCACTGGACCTCAGCTTCAAGTCCTTTCATCAATCAACTCAAACTCATAAGCCAAAAGTCAAAAGAACCTCTATCTGTAGCTTGAGCATTGCATTTGGGAAAAGAAATTCAGACAGTTCCAAATGGGTGCTCTTATTAAAAAATGAATGAGTGCTGTGGCAAAACTGAGATTTCTGGCTATATAATGTTCAGGTTCCAGGTTAAAAAAAAAATTCCATACCCACACTGGGGGTATGGAATTTAATCTTTTCTTCTCATGTGTCCAATTCCCCAACTTCTAGTTGAAAGGGTACTTGAGAGAAAGCAAACTCCATGTGAAGAAGCAATCTACCTAGATCAGGGAAAGGTGAAAAGTCCTCACTGGAAGGTCCATCATACTGCCAATCCAAGACAGAGACTCTAGGGTCCTGACATTACCACCACATCCTCCAGCATATAAACCTAAACCTATGTTCAAGATATAGTGAAACAACACTATAGCTCACTATAGTGAGCACTATAGCTATAGCTCACTTTCCTTTCAACACTTACCCATACGCCTGGTTGGTAACTATTTCCAGGCAGATTCTGGGCCACTAATTTGAATATAACTAGTAGACAAGAATCCATTTGAAGGAGGTAGATAGGCAGAAAAAAGAGAGATTTCCAAGTCCCCAAAGTATGCTGTATTGTTTCAAGAACAGAAATTTAAATATAGAAAGTAAAAAACTTTAAGAGGCTACTAGAAAATGAAACTTCAATAATCTCAGTTAATATGCAGTTCCATGCCACTAAATGAAACATAGAGGAACACAGCATGCCAAGACATTTGGGATACAGAAATAATTATTCTAGGCAGATATTTTGTAATATGGAAGGCTACATGTAAAAACAAGAAAGAGCTAACCCCATCCCACCCCCTCATCATGGTCAGTGTTCTCCTGAGTCCCATCCACCCATCCTCATCCTAAAGACTGCCAGGGAAACCTGGTAGAACTGGCCCTACCCACTATACCTGCTGGAGCTTGTCTGATTCCCTGCTTTCCCCTCACCCAGAAGACTACCAGGGGGACCTGGTGTATCTCACCCTGCCATCCCTTCACCCTTGCCTGAGCTTGGCTGAGCCATGGCCAGGCATCCTCTCATGTCAGACTGCCAGGGAGATTAATTGGGCCTTTCCCAGCCTCACCCCCCACCTTTGTGAGACCGCAGCTGAGCTTCAGCCATCTATCATCATCCAGAAAACCTGAAACCATGTGTCCAGAATACTGCCACAGGGACTTGCAGGAGCCTTGGTGAGCCCTACCCTGCAACAAGCCACAACTGAGAGAGCCTTGCAGAACTTCAACCTGCAGTCATGATCATAAGATCCTTCTTGAGTGGCAGGGTGCCCCAACCATCACCAAGGTGGAACTTTGAATCCCACACAGTGGGAACTTTGGTGAGCCTACCCTGCCCTCTCACTCTCCAGAGAGCCTTGTTCACCCACACCCCGCACCCCTACCATTGTTACAGAGTCAGAAGAACATTGGGGATTCAAAGATGATGAAAGAAAGGAACAAAAGGCAACCTCAGACCTTTAGCCCACCCAAAAGAAGTACAATAGACAAGATCATAGAAGAACTTGGAAGTCACTCACCTGAAATTTCAGAGATGATAACAACTAAAGTAAAGAAACAACTCTATCAGGCTATTGAAGAAATCATATCAGAAATAATCTATCAGGTAAAAAAGGAAATGACAACAATTATGAAAAAATTGCTCAATACATCCAAGGAAGACATAGGTAAAAAAAATTAGGGCCAGGGAGATATCTCAGTTAAATAAGCATAGTCATGAACTCAATCCCTGATACTGAAAAAAAAATATTAGAAAGAAAGAGGAAAATAATGGAAAAATTGAATCAATAATGAAGGAAAGAGCTAGAATACCTAAAAGAAATTCATACAAATATTCAGGACATTAAGAACACCGTTTGAAAGCTGGCAAAAGTGCTTGAGCAAAGCAGAAGACAGATTGCAGCTAGTGAACAAGGAAGAAAAGATCTCTTGAAAATAACAAGGAACCAGAAAATAACAATAGAACAGATGCAAGATGATGTGAAGAAAAAAATATGACTAAAAAGTATCAAGAAAACAGCAGGAGTTAACACAAATAACATAAAAAGGTTGTTTGAAGAAGCAGTAGCAGAAAATTTCTCAATTTTGGGGGGGAAAAGAATCTAACATACAGATAACTGAGGCATCCTTAATCAAAATAAATCTTCACATAGACACATAATAATGATGTCAGAAATTGAGCAAAAGAACATTATCTAAAAGCTGTTAGAGAAAAGAAATAGATCAGTAAAAATGGAAAGCCCATCGGAATAATGGAAAATTTCTCAACACAGAAGAGCTTGAGTGAGATATTTAAGGTTCTGAAAGAAAACAACTTCCAACCCAGATGGATGTACCCCACTACTGTATATCAAAGTTTGTGATTTCTATGACAAAAAACAACCCAGAAAATTCATCGTAACCAAACCAACACTACAAAGAGCACTGACAAATACTTTCAGAGTCAAAGATGGCAGCAAATTCAAGAACAAAAACAGAACAGAACCACTAAGCACAGCAAGCAATTAAGCAAGGGGGAAAAGTAAAAATACTAGTAGGAAAACAAGACAAAGATAAGCCAATACATATTAGTTAAAAGTATCCATGTACATGGCACAAATCTAAATAAGCAGACTGGCATATTGGATAAAAAAACAAAATCCAGGCTCTGTACCCATCGTCCAATCTGCTCTGAACTCATCTCAGGCCACTCATATGTGAGACTTCCTGCCATGCGCCCATCCTCCTGATCTGTTCCAGACTCACATCATGCCATGTGTGTGAGAGAGATGTCCTGTCCTGCACCCATCAGCTGATCTCCTCCAGACCCATTCCAGGACTGGCCTGTATGTGGGGTCCACTCCTACAGGCTGCAGCAGGAAGATGCTAAAAACAGCAGCTATATCCAAGCTGGGAAGATCTGGAAGAGTTCAAACTTGTTAGATCCAGACCTGGTAAGCTGAGACACTTTGCTGGATCCAGATCTATGGGAATGTCTTCTGTCTTTTTCTCTTGAACTAGAAAGCGGCAGTAGGTAACCAGGTAATCTAGCCTACCTGTAAAACCCCAGGTATGTCAGAGGCAGATAATCAGACAGAACTTAAGTAAACTAAATTAAATACAAACTCCCAACTTAACATCTGCTTAGCTACACAGACATAATGTTTGTGCTTACTGTGTAAAATACAAACTCATTAGTTACAAAAATTTGTCAACTGACAAATATCATGCCCCATTATTAATGTTCCTAAATGTACTTCTGTAAATACAAAACTATAACTGCCTTAACCATATAATCTCTTTTAGGTAAGAATTACACTAAAGGTATAATTGCACCAGGCTGTACACCAAAGGTCTGGGGACGTGCTATACAAAACAGAAGGGGCAAAATACAAACTCAGGCCCTGAGCCCAATCAGAAAAATTACAGGAGACACTAGCATAGAAGAAAATGGGAATCACACAGCTGAAATCTCTGAATTAACAGTGTCTGAAGTAAAGAAACTGCTGCAGAAAGGTATAGAGGAAATTGGATAAGAAATAATCTCTAAAGGAAAAATGAAATCTCTGAATTAATAACATCTGAAGTAAAGCCACAAACGCAGATTGGTAGAGAGGAAATACACATTTTTTCAGCTGTACATGGGACATTTTCTAAAGTAGACCACATACTAGTCTGTGGATCATGCTTAAGTATATGCAAGAAAATAGAAATTATTCCATGCATATTATATGACCACAGTGCAATGAAACTGGAAATAAATGACAAAAGAAACCTCAAGAACCCCAGAAACACACAGAAATTAAAAAGCACCATCCTCAGCAACCAATGGGTTACAAATGAAATTAAACAATATCTACAATTCAATGAAAATTGAAACACGACTTATCAGAACTTATCATTCCATGTCCTGTTGGATTCACAGCTGAACTCTACAAGAAACTTACAGATGATACAATCTCAATATTCCTCAATGAAAGCAATTCTTAGAGGGAAATTCATATCTTTGAACTCACACATTAAGAAAACCTTATGGGGACAAAAAATACTCTAATACTGTACCTTGATAATCTAGAAAAAGAACAGCAAATCATATTTAAAGCCCAAAGATGGGAGGAAATTATAAAGATTAGAGCAGAAATTAATACAATTGAGATGAATAAAACAATACAAAGAATTAATGAATCAAAAAGCCTGTTCTTTGAAAAATTAAGTAAAATTGATAAGCTAAACTTATCAAAAAGAGGAAAGAAAAAATTCAAATTCAAATAATAAGGAATGAAAAAGTTGAAAATTACCACAAACCAGTGGAGATTCAGAAGATCATTAATAGCTACTTTGAGAATCTTTACTGTCACAGAATTGAAGACACAGAATAAGTGGACAGATTCCTAGAAAGTTACAAATTACCAAATCTGAATCAAGAACATATAGGAAAGCTCAAAAACCCAATAATAGAGCCAATGATATATAGCCAATGATATACAAAATGTAATTTAAAAAAACCATACCAACAAAGAAATGTCCAAGTTCTGTTGGATTTACAGCTAAATTATGCAAGAAATTTACAGGTGATACAATCCCAGTACTCCTCAAAATCTTCAATGAAATTGAAAAGGAAACAATCCTCCCAAAATCATTCCTGGAGGCAAGTATTATACTGATAACAAAACCAGAAAAAGTTGCAATTAAAATACAGAAATACAGGCCAATCTCTCATGAACATAGATGTAAAAATCCTCAATAAAATCCTAGCAAATAGAATGTAGCAAATCATTAGGAAGATAATACACCATGACCAGTTGTGATTCATCCCAGGGATGCCAGGATGGTTCAATATATGCAAATCTATAAATGTAATATGCTCTATCAATAGAGCCAAATCCAAAAACCACATGATCATCTCAACTGATTCAGGAAAGGCTTTTGACAAAGTCCAACATTCATTCATGTTCAAAGTCCTACAGAAAATTGGAATAGAGGACCTCTACCTCAATGTGATAAAAACCATCTATGATAATCCAATGGCTAACATAATTCTAAATGGGTAAAAAATTGAAGTTTTTCTACTCTCAGATCTGGCACAAGACAAGGATGTCCTCTCTCGCCACTCCTATTGAATACAGTTCTGGAATCACTAGCTACAGCCATTAGACAAGAGAGAGAAATAAAAGGAATAAGAATATGTAAAGAAGAAATTAAACTATCATTATCTGCAGATGACATGATACTCTACTTGGAAAACCCAAAATACTCCACCAAGAAGATCCTTGAATTAATATGTAAATTCAGTAGCATAGCAGGGTATAAATCAGTACCCAAAAGTCAGTAGCATTCCTCTACGCAGATAACAAACACACTCAGAGGGAAATTAGGGAAACAATAACTTTTACAGTAGCATGGCAGAAAATGAAATACCTAGGAATTAATCTAACTAAAGTTGTATAAGATCCATTCAATGAAAAATATAGTACTCTGAAAAAAGTGATCATGGAGGATTTTAGAAGATGGAAAGGTATTTCCTGCTCCTGGATAGGAAGGATCAACATTGTGAAGATGGCCATATTCCCAAAATTGTTACACAGATTTAACGCAATCTCAATCAAAATACCACCAACATACATCACAGAGCTAGATAAATCATTACTAAAATTTATTTGCAGCCAGGAAAGACTTAGAACAGCAAATGCAATCCTGGGTAGTAAAGACAATGCAGGAGGTATTACAAGTCCTGGCTTAAAACTATACTAAAAGATTCTGTGATAAAACCAGTATGGTACTGGCAAAAAAAAAAAAAATTGATCCAAGGATAAATGGAATAGATTAGAAGATGCAGAAACAACTACAAACACACTCAACCACATTATTTTTGAAAAAGGGATCAAACATGTTTACTGGAAGAAAGACAGCCTCTTTAACTTATGGTGCTGGAAAAAACTGGATCTCTACATGCCAGATACTAAAACTTAACCCAGGTTTATTACCATACACTAAGCTAAAGTCAAAATGTGTTAAGAATCTAAATATTAAACCAGAAACACTAATTTTCCTGGAAGAGAAAGTAGAAGGAAATCTTGAAGACTTTGGTGTAGGCAAGCAGTTCATGGACAAAAATCAAACTGTACATGTAATACTTCAAAGAATTAACAATCAGGACCTCCTCTTACTGACAAATTTTTGCATGTCAAAAGAAATTACCCAAAAAGT
>PVKN010033321.1:0-12064 GCA_004027915.1 Capromys pilorides
TCTCTTCCTGCTCCTCAACTCTTATCCTCTTCTTCTTCTTCTCTTTCTTCAGAAACAAGCAGTAGGAAGTGAAGGGATTAGCTCAGCAGTTCCTTTATTTGGCAAAGTTCATCTACTTATTCATGATGGATCCAAGAACTAGATTATTCAGTGGCAGACTTAGAGTCCAGCTGTACTCAGATTCATGAAACTATCCTACTGACAACAAAGTAATATACAGTAGAAATAAACAGTTTTCCTTTAAAAGTTACAAAGATATGTTCATGTAACGATGTCTGGTTCCAACTAAGCATGATTAAGTTCACTGAAACAACTGGAAAGAACCTAAGGTCAGAGTTAGAACACACTGCTGCCTTTACCACTGCCACTGAGAAATCTCCCCTCTCTCTCACCTCAGTTTCTTTGCCTGCAAAATAAGAGGACTGAGTTCTAAATTTTTTGATCTAATATCCTATGATTCCTTTGTTATCATAGTTCAAGGTACATGTAACCAAGTCATGTATCCAGTAATCTTCCACCAACCCTTGAATAGGCCTCAATCATCTCCAGGAGATTTCCTTTATACAGAATCCTGTGCTAAGTGGAGGCTTCAATGCTTGTCCCTGAGGAGTGGAATTTAGTATCTACTGGCATTATTGGGACATCTAACAGTGTTTAGGTAACAAAACAGAATGAGATGATTATTTATGCACCATGATGAAATAGCAGCCACATCCAGATATTCAGCCTGTTCAGTTGCTCCCTGGGCTCAAAGAGAATCAACAGGAAGAAAGCTAACACTTGGAGTATGTTTAACTTTTCAAATTCTAGCTCTGTTCGTCAAGGGAAGCACACACACACTGGGGAGCTCAATGGCCCTGTACACCAGCTGCTTGTGTGAGGACAGCTTTACCCCATTTTAAGCCTGAGACCTTGAGTTTGTGTTGTGATGTAGTATAACCACCAGCTTAAAGTGTGACCATTTTACAGCCGATTTGATTTTTCAAAAAAACATTTTCAGATTGTAGACGGCTTTAAGCACTTGTATCCCAGGATCTGAGAGTAACTTGATATTTCTTTTGTCTCTTGCTAGTTTTTGTTGTACAGGCTTTTGAGCCGACATTTGTTTCACAGAGCTGCTTAGTTAAGGGATCCATATTACAAGGCGTGCAATACACAGAAATTTTTCCATGTAAGTCATATCCTGAAGTCAAATTCTACTGAAGATGTCATTGATTCTTGTAGTCTTGGATTTCCTTTAATGTACTCAAAGCTGTTCCAGCCAATGGAGGACATGATTCCAAGTAAATGTTAACATACAAGTCTGTACTCTACTCAGGGCCCTTTTAGCCATGGTAGATGGCGTGGAATACTATTTTAGTCTGCTACAGAGACTCTTGTACTCATGCAGCTGCTAATGTTGTGGAATTCATCCAATGTACCAGTTCTTGTGGGGCCGTAGATGTAGATGCAGTACTTCATTTAGGTAAACACAAGATCTTAGCTTTCACCAAAACACAATGTAAAAGCTAAGACACAGGCCCGGAAAGTGAAAACAGGGTCATTTTGCATATTACTCTAAGCACATGCAGCTACTTCTCTATTCTCTTTTTAAAGGTTTCTTTATGTATTTTTTCTTTAGGCAGAGAATTTGGGCTGAAATATGGAAAATTTCCCACTACTATTCAGCCTTGGAATGTTTTTTCCCCAAGTTTCTCATGATAAAAAGGCTCCGATTTGGAGGCAACTACTGGCAGCTGAATTTCATTAAGATTTTGATGGGAAACTTAAGATGGAATTACAAACATCTGTGGTTAAAGTTCCCTTTAGTAAACCATTTCCCAGAATTTAACTTTACCACACTAGGAGCAAAAATGAAAACCAGTTGATGAGAGAATGCTGTTCTTTTGCATATACAGAAGTAGATATTTACATACGGCTTTATGGGCACTATATCGTTATAAACTAGTAGTTTTACTTATTTTAGAAAATAATTGTTTGGAATTGCTAAATTTCGGAACTCAAAGAATGTACTAGAGAGTTGTCTAATGCTCTTTAACAAATCGAAAATCTCAAAATTATGTCTGACCTTTATTACATTAATATGGTTGCTATAAGTAAGATAAAGTCCTAAAAGAGTAAACTGTTTGGGCATTCCTATGGTACAAACTATGAAAATTTGGCTTTGAAAATTTGTGAGGAAAATAGATGTTGTTGTATTTGTCATATCAAAGTTATTAGTTTTTTTAGAAATTTATAAAAATCCATTCTTTTCTTTTAACTGTTCAGATCATCCTATTACAGTGAAAGACTATTTTAAAAAGCTATTAAAAAAAGGATTACACACAGAGAATAAACTGGTCAAGCAATGGCTGTGACTCATTCAGACGGCTGACACTGACAACAGTTCTACAAAGTACTGTACATGGTTCCAAAGTAAACCCTGAGGGCATTTGACTGACCTTGGGAGATACAAAAGTTACATGTTTTGTTATACAGGTCTTGGTTTAACTTGCCCTTAACCAGCCAGCAGAAAAGTTTAACCACAAGGTATAAAACATAGCTAGATTAGTACGCTGAGCTACAAAAGGCTTAAGTCAACAGCTTCCAGCATTGCCAGTTTTGCCAATAACCCACTGCGATTATGAAACATTGGATTATGTATACAACTATTTTGTCTTAGTTCAGTGAGAAGAAATTTTTTGTACCAATAATTATAAGAAAAATTATCACGTCTACACTCTGTGCACTGTGTAACTACTAGGAGGACAACAATATGCACTGTATCAAGTACTGGAAATGTACTACTAACATGTTTTGAAACTGTCACATTGTTATTTCTTATTAAATGCAACAAAAAAAGAAGAAACAACATACAAAAGAAAAAAAAAACATATAAAGGGTGGGCATCAGGGATTGATATGCTAAGTAAGTATCAGTCACCTGGAAAGAGCCTGGGAAGAGTCACAAGCCCAAGCCCAAGCCCAATAGGTGGTATTCTTGCCCGCTTGCTATGTGACTTGCCTTTCCATTGGATCCCAATTTTAATCTATTTTACAATTGTGCTCGTAATCTCATTGGTTGACCACAGTTTTGTCCCATCTCATACCCATCTAAGTGAGTTCCCATGTCTTCTCCACAACCTTAGACCTGCCTCACCATGTGGCTTTCCTCTATAAAAGTCCCTGGAAGAGACAGCTTCCTGAAGGGGCAGGGACAACCCAATCAGAGCCCTCCTCCTGTCCCTCTCTCAGACAGGAGCTTTCTTTACCCTAATACATCTATTCTGCTCATAAAAAAAAAAAAAGGATTACAAAAGTCACTTCTGGTCTCTTCCAGTATTGCATAACTAGCAAATTTATAAGCCAAAGTTGAAAGCAATGAGATATGAAGAATAAGTAAAGATTCACATAACAAATATTTTTAACAAGATCCTGTATTACCTACGGCTAGATAGGTAGAAACTGAGCGAGAAAAAGAAAAAGCACAGAACCAGAGGATAAAGGTGGGCAGTTCAGGTATATTATTGTATTTAAATTTTACAACCATCTTGCAAAGCAAAGTATGTTTCTATTTGTTTTACAGCCAAGGAACTGAATTTTTCAAAGATGAGCTAATTGGACCCAACTGAAACATCTACAAAGTCCTGGATCTGAGTTTCCATCATATTTTTCTGGCCACAAGTACACATCCTGCCTTTGACAAAGGCTGAATTTCTAATACAGTAAAGAGCAGACTATAAATACAGTAACTGGTCCTCGGCCTGAATCTGACCTTCAAAGATAGTTTACTGAGCTTTAAAAATATTGAGTCAGCAGTTACACTTAAGCATTCAATTCTGCCTTCTCTTGGAAAACATATTAACAAGTAAAACTCCAAAGATCTGACAGTGTTGAGAAGTGGCTGTCCTTCTGGAAGGGACATCTCTTCTGTCCCTGTTACCCAGACCCCAACACACACAGGATGTGTTGCTTTCATTGAGCCTGCTTCACCAAGGATTTTATTCAATATTGATTGGAATACAGAGGTTTTAATGTAGACTAGCATTATGTGGAGGAAATATATTAGAATTTGCTTCTAAAGACAAAATGGAATATAAGAACACACTGTTAGAAGTTTATTATGGAGATATAATAGTATAATGGAAAAAGAATGAAATCTTGAAACTTTCATAAGGAACTTATCATCTACAAATGTTAATGTACCTATCTGTAGAATGGATGTAATT
This sequence comes from Capromys pilorides, assembly GCA_004027915.1. Lineage (NCBI taxonomy): Eukaryota > Metazoa > Chordata > Mammalia > Rodentia > Capromyidae > Capromys > Capromys pilorides. Next base: position 4,208 of record PVKN010033321.1, read on the forward strand.
GTCAGTATTGAGTCTTAAGTACAATATCATATGTAGGTTCATTGGACATAGTAGAAATAAACTATTTGCATATTTTTTTAAAAAATTTCTTTTTTGCATATTTTTTTTAAAAAAAGTTATGAGGCAAGGATACAGCTACTTAGTAGGGTGCTTATCCAGCATGTGAGAACCTCTAAGCTTGGTCCTTAGCACTGCCCAATAAATAAACAAATGAGCAAATAGACTAGTTTGGGAAGGGGAGTTATTTGAACTCTTCTATGATCCTCACAGTTTATGCACCTTAAGTTACTCTTTCAATAAGCACGGCATTTTGGTGCTTATTTGGTGGCATTTTGTACTCTGTGTTTTAAGGAATTCCTAAAACTTTGACTACAATTCTCTCTCCAGATACTTCTATTTACTTAATCACCTCTTCCTGGTTATTCCCATAAGTCTAACTCCCTTCAGAGCTCCTCCCAACTGTCCTACTTCCTGCTTTGCACGTGGGCATCTGCCGTGTCTCTATTTCTATGTGTGTGAAAGGAGATAACCACACAGGTCCGCCGATTTGTCCTGGTCTGGCATGTGCTGAGTGTTCAGTGTCAGCTCTACCGCCACTGTTTCACTCCTCCTAACATGTGTTCTAAACCTTCTTTGATGTTTGTTGACTATGTTGTTATATGCAACTGTTGTGGTTGAGCTACTTTTTTCCACAATTATCTCTGTGGTATTTTGTTCATAGTTCTACGTCTTAGCTTGTACTCTATTTTGCTGTGTAGAATGGCTATGCATATTTTTTTTATGTAGAATTCTGAGCCCTGAGTGTAGGGGTGAGATTTTTTTCTTCCCCGTGCTCATCTTACTGGATTATAAATACTAAGTCTTGAAATTTCCCTGTTATATGAATAAATAATTAAGTGAATGGAATAATGGCCCTGGGTAGGAGGTTCAAATTGTCTAAAAGTATTATTGGAACTTCGGAATAGCTGGGTAGTGGCTGGAGGACCTTTCTTGGAAGGGGTCAAGATAAGCAAAAGGAAAGCAGATAGTGAAAAGTTATGAACTGTTTTTAAGTAAACATTCTGCTATCCTTCAGTGGCAGGGAGTGTGACTTTGAGTTGGGGCATGGGACTATAGGTCAACAATGAAAAGAACTGAGAGGGAAAGTCCCTTAGCATTGGTCTCATTCATAGCACCTCATGTACCTACAGGGATTATCTGGTGCTGATTTTCTTAACGAGAAGTTAACCAATAATGACAATGACAGGAAAATCCAGTTGGGTTACCTGGAGGCAAAATTCTATTTCTCTCTAGAAGGGTGCTTGGCTCACGATTGTCAACTACTTCTCTTCCATTCTCCTTTGCTCTAAGGGAACAACAGCTCTGGTGCCCTGCTCCCAGGCCCACGGGCTTCAGCACTTCCCTTGCTCCTTGGTTGCTTCTTCACAGCCACAAAGCAGCACCACAATCATGACCTCCTTTAGCCTTCTCTTCAGCTTTTTTCTGATAAAATCTCACTCTTCCCAAGGACATGGCGGTCAGTCTGAAGTCAGTCTGGTAGTCGGTGGTGATATCTATTCCTAGGGGCATGGTAGGCTCCCATTTCCATTCCTGCACCTGGTCTGGTTCTTTTGCGTTTCTCTATTGGTCAAGAAGAATTCTTCCTAGTTTTTCTTCCTACAATGTATCTGATGAAACAGACTTTCTTAAAATGTGAATTTTAGGATAATATCGCTTTTGAAACTACCTAGTTTTTCCTTTGCCCACTTTGACATATTGAAAATCACTGCTGTACCATACTCAACTCAGTAATGAACTCACTACATCGCTTGCCAAGAAGCAGAAGGTGGGAAAATATTCCCCACACTTTGTCCAGAGTTGCCTGTGGGAGCTGTTCTTTTCAGTGTATGAAAGCTTAGGCTCCTTTGATGAGAACGGGGCCTTCCTTTATGGCCAGCTGGTGGTCTCCACACTTTCATTCTGCGTATGCCTCTGCTCTCAGGTCTCACCCGAACCTAGGTGAGCCCACTTCCCTGTTGGGGCCACGCAGGGGATTAGTGGATATGTCCTGCTCTGCCTAGCTGGGAAGACCTTCTGCCAAGCTCCTCCCACCACCCCAGGCTTGCCTTAGTATTTTTCTTCCTTTCCTTTGAAGGAGATCTGAGGAATAACCATTCATACAAATCCAATTCAAATAAAGTGAACATATTTTTAGAATATTCTCCCATTCACAGTGAGTATGTTTCCAGTGAATGATGTGGCCACGTCCTCTTTTTGAATACCCACAAATACAATCTCTTAGTCCAACCCAGTGGAGTGGTTGTGCCGCGTTATTAAGTCTCCCAATTATATTTACTCTTAGATTCACTCATTGGCTATAAAGAGCAAGATTGCCCTGAGACCACAGGCTGACCATAGGCATTATGTGAAACTATGCACTCCGCACATAATTATCTCGATTCCACCCTTTCTACACCCTATACTTTGACCTTCCCGGAATGACTAATATCTGCTTTCTATCTTCCTAAACTGAAGCCCTCAATTGACATTTTGAATCTCTTTGACACTGATAATATTATGATTTTAACTTACAATGGGATATTTTCTCTGGTTGGAAGGATACAGAGATAAAACAGTATTGATAATATTAAGTAAAATAGTACCATAAAATTAAAATTTTAGGAAATATTTCAAAATAAAAGTTTCTTTATCACAAGTCTGAGCACTTGTAAAGTATTTATAGTACGTCGGGTCCTGTGCTAAGTGCACTCTCTTTTACCTAACTTCGTGACAAGAACTACATGAGGACACCAATAATATCTCTAAGCCCCAGTTTTTTTGTCTGTAATTTCCCATGCTCAAGGAAGTCCAGGCTTACACTGGGAGCATCAGCCTGAAAGCCTGAAATCTAAAACACTTCCCTGAGCTATTTTCTTACTCATTACTTCACTGAACAGACATAAGAAGGAACTCAAGGCATCAACATCAATTTTAAGGCTGTCTCACAATCATTATCAGTTTTTGATGGGATGAGTGTTACAAAAAAAAAAGTTGTGTGTATTTATTTCTTTAGATTTAACAGATTAAAACAGGAGTTTATATAAATTTGAATATCAGATGACCAACAATGCATATATATATATATATATATATATATATATATATATTCTATGCAATATTTAGGATATAATCCACACCACAACCATTTTTTTCAACCTGGAATTCAAATTTAATTGAGTGTCCCGTGTTCTATCTGCCAACCCCTCTTAGGCATTTCATTCAGGGACTTTCCAAGCAACAGGTGGACATAATGTTTCCCTGGATTTAACTGCGAGACTGCAGAGAAAAAAAAAATGCCTTCGCACTGCATGGAGCCTCTCTTGGCCTGGCCTCTTGCCCTGCCCACTGTCTTTGGGCAGCTGACCATGGGCCATGGCACCCCTCCCTCACGGAGGCTACGTTCTCCACCAGAAGGCGCCCTATACTCAGAGCCTACTCAACCTCCCCCTTTTCCGGAGGTGTGTTTGGCTCATCCTGGAGAAGGACCATGTTCTTGCTCCTTGTTTTTAGTTAGTTCTTAGTAACTATAGTTACACTAACCATCAGAAGAATTGACAGCAAAAATCCCAGAGTCAGTGGTGTTGGAAATGGCGTCAATCCACATAACTGTCTTAGTAGTCTGGTTGTGGCAACAGCGGCTGCAGAGTGTGGATGCGAGTGTGTGGACTGCTTTTTCCTTTCCCATGAATTTAGGTGACTTCATTTTCCTCCCACTTAATATCTCCATGCCCTAGACACGCTACTGTCTCTGTGGGCTCAGGGGGTTCTCAAATCACTTACTCTGGTCTTTTTCAGCAAAATTCTACTCCTCGATTGTTTCCAGTTTAAAAGCCCCTGTAAGGAGTTCCCACAGCAGCTCTCTGAATAAACGTGTGATCTACAGCACATCCCCGTCACTCCTACTCTGGACTAGGGCTTGACCTTAACTTGCTCCTGGACTAGTAAGGGTTATTCCATGGAAGGCATCTCCGCAGTTTCCTAATAGCCTTGCTCATGGCTCATCACTCTCACTATCCCAACGCCCTCCCCTGGTGGTGAAGACCTTTTGTTTAATTTGAGACAAAAAATGAAGTCCTATAGTATTGTTCCCACTGTCCGGCTGGCAAAGAAGTGCAGGCGGGCAGTGTGGCAGGGTACACACAGTGTTGGGATACGAAGCACGCAGCTGCCCCTGCTGCTGCAGTCCCAGGTGAGAGGCTAACACACTCACCCAGAGTACGCACGCAGGACACATGCCCGACGGCCTGTTGGAACAAAATGTTCCAAAGCCTCCCCTTGCAACTCGCAACATCCAAGCTCAGCCTTCAAAGTAAAAGTCTATTTCAAGTTTCAGAGGCGAAAATCAAACAGCGCGGGAGGGAAAGAGGTAGAGTCGGAGGAGAGGATGGTGGCCTAGCCGGGGGCACAGGTGCCCAAGGCAGGCAGCCACCGAGGGGAACACTGTACCTCGAGCACAGCCACGCGCGGCTCGCTGGTCTCGGGTGGATCTGGCCTGCCAACAGCCGAGCTCCCCTCAATGTCAAAAGGAAACGCGTTGCCGTCCCCGGACGCCGCGCTGGAGAAGGCAGCACCGAAGAGCAGCCAGAGCGGCAGGACCGAGCGCCAGGCTGAGCTGAAAGCCATGTCCGCTGGCGTCGCGCGGACTCGCAAGCCGGTGGTCTGCTTCGATCCCTGGCTGCTGTGATGCCTGGTATTTCACCTTCTCTGGCTCGGCAGTGTCCAGATGTGGGGATGCCAGGCAGCCCAATCAGCAACTTTGTAGGGTCGGTGGAAAAGGGAGAGGGAGAGGCGGCGAGCACCGCTGCTCTCTCCTCCCTCCCGCCGCCTTCCTCCGCGGCCAGTGCCCCAGGCTTGGGTGGGACCGTGCGGATCAGGCTCCGAACAGAGCCACTGCGGAGCCGCCGCCGGGAGGCCAGCTCCTCTCCTGCGCTCAGGCTCTGCCGGCACTGACGGCTGCGTCCTTCCCACCCGCATTCCCACCACTCCCTCGCCACCTTCCTCTTGCAGGCCCTCCCACTACAAGTTGGCTTTTCAGACAGGGTGGGCCCTTCCCCTCCGGGCCCCGCCCCCTCTGGTGGGAGCCCCATCCCAAGGTCATGGGTGAATAGGTCACACTTGTGGTTGCTTTCTGGAAGCTCCCTTCTTAGTCAACGTGCCCGACTTATCTGCAACAGACCTTTCATGTTGCATAAAGTGGGTGGAAAGGGGATTCTAGGGAGTAGCAAATATGTGAGAAAGATGATTGCAGAAGAGCAGGGTGGGATGGAAAGGCACCCCCTTTGAGCAAGGTCTTAAACTTTCTAGATGGACTGCCGCACACTTTGAGTCTCTCGGGCCACCCCAATTCCTCCCAACAGTCCTCACCCAGAAGGTTTGGAAGGAGAGCATCTTTCACTGCAGTGCTGGAAAATGACTTCATTACTCAAATGCATGAACTTTTATTTACAAAGAACATCTTGTTTTCATCCTAAAGAGGTGCTTTGTCAGGGCCCAGAACAAGGCCTGCAGTGTACGAGCCTGTCAAATATACTACTGCCCACAGCCTGGACCTCCTCCTCTTGGCAGTCTTATGCCTACTACGTCTGTGTGAGGCATGGAACCTTCCTGAGACTTAGGGAGAAGTCACATTGCAGTGATGCAGGGACACCCAGTAAACGGCTGCTGCAGTGGGTGGGTACTTTCTTATGTTGACTCCATGACACAGCCTTTTCTTAAAATCATTGTGGGCCTTAAAAATGACCGGATGAGACAGCCATAAAATGATATTGGGGTAAGTTTCTAAGTGTGTGAAGTCACAGATAGTCATGTGAAAAAGCAGCATCCTGAAACCTAGTCACTAGGTCCAGTTCATACAAGTTGCTTTTCTATTACCCTTTTCTTGTTGCTGGCACACATATCCAACACCCAAAGTGAAGGAAGCTTTATTTAGCTTATAGTAACTGGAGGTTTCAGTCCATATTCAGTGGGCTTCAAGGTCTAGTGCCACATGGCAGAGAGCAAACTTTATGATAGTAGCAAAGAGCAGAGAGCAAAGGAGGACAGCAGCCAGGGCAGCTAGCTGGCCTCTCTCCCCTCCCCTCCTCACACTGTAATGCAAATTACCTTCCCCAAGGCAGGTGCAGCATCCACATACACAATAATCACTAACTCCAGAAGCTGCCAGAGACTATGTGAGACTTTGGGGCAACAACTGAACACAAACCATAACAACAGGAATAAATAAAACAGTTATGTATTCTGAGCCTATGATGTATTGGATAATGAACATATGTTGTTTCTGAACTTTACAGTATTCCTGTAGAGTTGGCCTATTATTTTCCTTTTTAATGGGCGAAAAAAATGGAAGTACAAAGAGACCAGGATGTTTCTCCAAAGCCACACAACTATGGAATGGTAAGTTGAAGTCTCATTAGAGCAAAGCTTCCCTACATCACACTGATACCCACAAGATACAGCCCACAAGTTTATGGAAGGGCACCCCAGATTTGGATTCCTTTAACGTACCATAAGTTAGCATCAATTATTTCGTTTAATATGGTACTGAAGATAGTCCCAAGTAATTATTGTTCTCCACTGTGGCTGTAGCTTAAGTAAACCTAATGGTAATAAAACTTAGCTGTAGGTCATTATTATAACCAGGGGTTTTGCAAGGGGAACAATACAGGACAAATAGTTTATAAGATTATTTTATAATAGTCATCCAAAGAGTCATATAAAGAGAGTGCAGGAAATCTGTCCATATACACAAGACCCAAGAATCCAGCTGAGGGCCTGGATCCCATGATAATGTCCTGCATCAGTCCAGCTGAAGACCCCCCTAGAGCTCACAGCATTCAATGACACCCATAAGTCCAAGTGGAGGCCAACAGCCCCTAATAATAGACCTGTTGAACAGACTGGCCTGATGCAGTCTTGTTTCAAGAATCTGTACTATGAAGGCCCCAAAATCAGTGGGGGAAGCTAGAAAGTCTGGGCCAGCAGGATGAAGGAACTGTGCTAGTTGGCTGAAGGATCTGCACTGGAACTAGGAGGTAATGTTCAAAGTAAGAAACAGAACTCCCCTGAGAAGTACCATAGCTGTCCTCAGCAACAGTGAGGAGGTCCTGAGCTCCTCTGAGGATGAGAAGAACAGAGTTCCTACCAGGAAAGCCAATGTGACGCACTTGTCCAGGAGACTGAGCAGTGCACCGTCTTTCCCTCTGAAGCCCGGAAGCAATGTTCAAAGTGAGGATCACAGCTTCCCCAAGTGAACTGTAGCCATTATCAGCGACAACAAGGCCTTGAAGTCCTTCAATGATAGTAGCCAAGTTCATCAGGGAAACCAGCATGGAAGCTCCTGTAGGAGAACTAGCAGCTCCCTACAGCTTCCCTATAGCTTCTTTTTTAAAAATTTTTATTTTATTTTACAGAGTAAAAATAGCAGAAACAGAGATAGAAAAAGAGTAACAAGCAAGAGTACATATAGCACAGAATTTCAAAACAAGTGGTTTTGAATTTAACCACTTAACAGTGGTTTAATAGTGTTTGTATTACATATTTTCATCATCAAATCTGTTTAGATTAATAGACATAGGTATGTAAGATTAGTTAAATAATTAAACATTAACACTTTCAATAAACCTTACTTTTTTTTAAGTCTTCCAAATGCATTTTGTATTTAAGTCATTCCTCTAAAAATTTTTTAGAGGGGTTGAGGATGCAGAAAATGCAAGGTTCTGAGTTTGATTCCTGGTACCCCCCCCCAAATTTATTTATTATTCTTCTTTTGAGTTTTTACACTAGGGAAACTATGATATTTGCATATGTATGTCTGGTTTA
>PVKN010033322.1:0-12065 GCA_004027915.1 Capromys pilorides
CTTTTACAGTGTTTATCTATGGGACATGGTTTTCTTGAAGTCAGTTGTATATACATGTAACTGTTTCAGTGGTCCAAATGAAATTCTGTTATTCTGCCTTTTTAATATGGAAGGCTGTTAAATGGGATGTACTCCAACCCGTTATTCCTTTCAAAAGAAGTTGCCTTTGTATTTGGATATGAAGAACAAAACCACTCTCCCAAGAACCTCCATTAGTGGAGATTTCCATGTCACCAAGGCAGCTACTAATTGGGCTGCAAAGTGGTCAGTAGGTAGCTCAGCAATTGGAAGGTCCCAGCATGTTGTCTAGGGACGGAGTCATCACTCTGCACCAACAAGTACTTGTTGCCTGCCTGTCACATGTGCTTAACTGAGTTCTCTGCTTTTGATTCTTTACCTGTTAATCAGCTATCTCAGCCTTTCTGTGTCCTATTTTTTGTCCTCTTCATGTCTGTCTTCATATAGCTTTTCTTGCCTATGGTTCTAAGCTTTGAGCTTTTTTTTTTTATGGCTGGCACAGCCTGCCCTGGGGGTAGAGCTGGTGCAGCATGTGGTGCCCGGGATTGAATCATGGTGCCTGCAGTTGCCTAATTTTCTTAAGCAGGCGCTTTAGACCGCTGAACCATCTCGCTGGCCCCTTGAGCTTCTTGCTGGTTGTGTTTCACCTTCACTTTCCATCACCAACTTTCTAGTCTTTATGTTTCTCTTCTTGTGATTCCAGTGAAATAAGACACTTACCTGGCCAGTCCATAGCCGTTCTCCTATTTTCATGAATCCTACTGGCCTAGCCCATAGATGGGCTGAGCTTGGGTCAGAATCCACTAGAAGCTTAATAGCCTGGAGCCAAAGGAATGGTAGTAAGAAGATAACAGGGACCCAGAAAGTAGCCTTGTGCTGGTCTCAGTCTGTGAGCAAGCCAGTCGAGGGTTGTCCCCAAGGCCAAGTTACAAAGGAATCCTAGAAATCTTAATATATGTTCTTTCCCTATCAAATTACATGACTTATAAATGATTCTGTTTTGCTTCTATCTCTTGTTTAGCTGTATTATTTTTTTTCTCCTGTTGCTGTTTGTATGTTTGTATTTGTTTAGTTTTCTCTCTCTTTTTTTTTTTTTAATAAGAAGTTAGGATTCATTGAGCCAAGAGAAGCAGATAGGATAGAGTAGAGAATTGCGTATAGGAAAAGAATATTAGAATAATACAGTGGGATAACGTCACTCAGTGACTGAAAAAACGTTGCTGTGCTTTCATGTCTGTAGGACTCTGGCTGTGCATTAAGGACAAACTTTAGCTGCTTGGGGGCCTCCTCCTTTGGTTTTTATAGGAATGTTGTCTCTTCCTCATATTACTTTATATTTTTTCATTAACCCAGTCAGAAACAGTGTAAAGGAAAACTCAGAAAACTAAGAAGTAGCCATACATAGAAGAAGGCTTGATTGGCTGGAACTGACTGCCCAGAATACCTTTCTAAAACCAGAGGAATCTGGTGTTTTGTTTCACTTGTTATTTAGAGCTTTTAAAACTGGAAAGATGGGGTGGAGGCTGAGCTACAAGAAACACGAGCAGTGAGTTAAGTAGAGTAGATGGGAGGTCAGGTGTTGCCACATTTGTCCACATCCTGGTTGGTAGGATGGGAAGAGATGGAGAAGGTGATAGGTGGTGGCATTTTTCTGAGTGGCTAGTTGGGAGGAGAGATGGCGTGCACAAATGGGGGAATGTGTTTATTTTCAGGTGTAGGTTGGTTGCTCACTTATTTTTCTTCTATTGATGCATATAGTCAAGAATATTCTGTTTTTAAATAGCCTAGAAAAATTGGAACTCCTTCATTGGAGTTTCTGGCACCCTTCTCATTTTAGCCCTTGAACATTTAACATTAAAATTAAATGTTTTGTTGGCTTGGTTTATTTTATTTATTAAATTTATATTTTTATTTCATCAGCTTCCAATCAGCGGACTATACAACCTCCTAGGGTAAGTTAAAGTTAAATTTTATTAAATAAATTTGGAATGATTGATTGATGAATTAGAATGATAATTGGACTATTGAACTGTTTTGCTTAATGTTTAGTTTCATACAAATTAAATAATGTTGAAGTCATTCATGACCTTTGGTTGAGTGAGTCCAGTTCTATTTTCAAATTTAGGTTTGGTCATTTGAGTCTCAATGGGATGGAATAACTGATCCCTTAAGGTTGCACTGAACTTCTTAGACCTACTATAAAACTGGAAAACTTATGAGTTGGGATAATGGTTACTAGCTCTTCCTTCAAAAGAAAGCTGATTCCAATACACTGCCTCCTCTCTTGGGCCTATTCATGTGAATACACTGAATGACAATTTCAAGCTTAAAATGAGCAAGACAGATTCATATTAAGTTGACTTTCTTAAAATTAGAGCCTATAAAATAATTATAAATATTGCTAGGAAAAATCTTTTCTGAATTATTATTCATCCCTGCCCTGTTTTACAATTGTTTTTTTCTCCCTGGTACCATAGGTCTCCTATATTTTAGATACTTTATAAGCTCTATGAAAAACTTCCAAGAAAGAGAGCAAACTTTTGGAGGGAATAAATCAGGAGAAAAATATCTTTATAGACTCACATATATATATATTCATCATACCACAGACTCGAGCTCTTTTATGGAAATCAGATCTGGGAAGGACTGTACTGTGCACAGCTTCCCATGAAGGACAGATGATAGATCTGTCTTTACTTGCCCCAGGAGAGTGTTCTGTCTGTGGCAGAAAGGGCACCACAGTCTGAGGAGACTAAGGGGCAGGTTGGGGCACAGTGTGTTGGTGTCACCCTAGCCATTTATTTTGAAAAGATTGGTGCCATAACTAGATTGGTTATAAACATTGAGCACTTTCTAAAGTGCCTCTTAGAGATAACCCAACCAGTAGACCTTAACATCCTAGCAGTTTTCTTTCCCTGTTACTGAATTCAAGTTGTATCTCTTGAAAATAATTTTGTTTCACTCCTATGTCTTGTTTAACTATATTGTATATTCTGTTGTTGCTGTTTGCATGTTTTCTTTTAATAGTTTTATAGGCAGTTAGATTTCTTGAACTGAGGGAAGTGAGTGGGCTTGGAAATTCTGCATAGAAAAAAGATATTAAGGGAATAATGTTATTAAACTATTAACTACGCTTGTTAAGCTTTGCTTCAGCATTTATTGCTTTGTTTTGTTTTTAGACTACTGGATTCACTGCTTACCTACTTTAGACATTACAATAAGTTTTACTATAAAAGACATGAAATAAGTTATATTTTTATGTAAATATATTTTAAATATTTTCCAGAAAGCTGTAGAGGAACCCCTTAATGGTATGTGTGTTCTTCTTGACCCTTTACCAGATCACACTTTGAATGGGCCTCAGGGAAGTTAGACTGTCTATGTACATCTCAAGGAAAATCTAGTAGTGGGTTTCTTTTTTCCTCTTGCCTTCATTGTTTAAAATTTATTTAATTCATCAAGAAGTAGGAATTTTACTTTCTTGCTATTTTATATTTGGGGAAAATATAGTGTCTTGCATGCCTGATTAGTTGTGCTCCCTGGCCAACGGACGCTGGCCAGAGGGAGCACAGCACCCGAGCAGAGAGGACTCTTGAGTACTGCCATCTAATCTGCAAATTTCAGAAAGACATAGAGTGTCAACCTGGAGTGAGACCACACTGTTTCACTTCCTTCTCTGTAAGTTGAGGTCCATATTCCCAGTTGAATTGCTTTCCTCTGTGGATGCTAAGGGTGAGATCCACAGAGATGCTTATGCAGTAAAATGATAGCTTTAAATGGCTATGTATTTGTAGAGCAGTCTGCATGTTTTTGCTACGTATTGTTTATTTTCTAATTATTTCTGATTGTGAAACCTTACTAACTACTTCCTTGGCTTGTTGCTAATCCTTAGCATTTAAAGAATCAAAAGGAATGATGAATGAGGGTAAGTATGAGATACACCTACCATTATAGCTTAGTTGAAATATAGACATTGGAAAGAAAGTAAAATCTTCTTAAAAATCTGACCTTTTTTAAAAAAGAACACTGTCAAATGATAAAGGTCTGCATTTCTTTATGTACAAAAATTTAATCCACTTTGCTAAAACCTGTAAAACTATACCTGTAGAAGTTGTAGCGTTTTCTGTGAAACACTTCTCTGATTAGGCACTTGTTGCCAGGAACCTAAAATGCTTTCCATGAGCTATGCTAATGATCGAGCACCACACTTTGCCATTTGGCAGTTTCTTTTCCTTGTATTGGTGATTTTTGTTGCATTTTACTCAAGGGGACTTAATATCTATGCTTTTCTAACCTCAGGAAAAGGTTAGAGAGATGTTTTGTCACTCTAGCTTTTGCTTCTCTTTTTCCATCTCTAGCTTAATAATAATTGTATATCTCAAAGGCATATATTTGTTACTTCTCAGATGTCTGCGAATACTGACTGCTGTTTCATATTTTCACTTTATCTTACTATGATATTTCTTTAGTTCCATTGGCATTTAATGACTATGGGGTTTTTTTTGTTTTGTTTTTCTTTTTTTGAAACAGGGTCTCGCTATGCAGTTCAGACTGGCCTTGAGCTCACTTTTGTAGCCCAGGCTGGTCTCGAATTCACACTGATCCTCCTGCCTCAGCCTCCCACGTGCTGGGATTACAGGCATGCACTACCATGCCTGACTTATTATGTTTTTTTTTTTAAACATTGACTTATTCTTATTGCTCACATAACTATATATTCAAGTTTTATTACAAGGCAAGAGAATCAGACCCTTCTCTTAGTACATCTTTGCAGTTCATGATGTTTCTCTTCCTGGTGTAGATTTGGCATGTGTACATGATGTGTATTCTTTCTGCATCCCCACTCCCTCCTCCTCCCTACCATCTATCTCTATCCCCCTCCCATTGGAGAAAGATCTACACTTCTTCATCCCTTTAATATTTGAATCATCCCTTGCTGATGCAAATAGTTTGCTTCTTAATTAACCATTTTTAAGCTCTGTGACCTACCTGCTCACTTCTGTGATACAGTGTAGTGTTTAACATGGGAGGCTTTATTCCCCTGAGTACAATTAATTTTTGCATAAGGTTAAAAATGTTCTGATTATATGTGAACTAAACTTAAAAGGATGTTTAGCTTGAGTTCACCAAAGAGCAATAGAATGATTCCACTTTTTCAGATTTGTATCCCAATTTTTACATACACATTTTGTTATACAAAGTAAAAAAGTACTGCCTCTTTAAAACAAAATGGTATGTGGAGTCATGGCATGTAGTGCTTTCGCCATGTTCAGATTGCCCTGTCCTGTTTTCACTTTCTTTGTTCTTTCATTTTTCTACTATGTTGTCATTTTCCTATGGTTGACTATGGAAATTCAACTTTGCCCTATTGTCAGAAAGCCAGTATATAAGAATCTTGACTGTCCCTTCCTTTGTTAATTTCCCTGAAGATGTGATTTTTTTTTTTCCAAACCATTGTAGCAGATACTGTAAAGCAGCTTTTACCTTCAAATTGTGTTCATGACCCAGGGAATCTGTGATAAGTTGAAAATTCTCTTAATTGTTTTAGTACTTAGCAATCAGAGTTTATTTTTTAAATGTCTGTTTGATGGGCTCTTAGCTGACACTTGCCTAATGCTTCCTGTGTACCTGCCTTGTTAATGGATGAGGTATAGGATACCTGCCCCAGGCATGTCCTCTGAGACCTACACCTCTCATGAGTGATTCCGTTTCAGCAGTTGTATAGATATAAGTGAACGATAGAATATTTCCTAGGGTGAATATGTTTTGCTTTGAAAAGTCACTATCACATGGCTTTTCTGCAGTGCACCCAATAAAAGAAGATCATCACACTGTTGATTCTTATTTGCCCAGCTTTTGTTTCTGACCTTTGCCGATAGATAGACAGACAGACAGACAGACAGACAGACAGACAGATAGATAGGTTTTAGATACTGGATATCTGAAATAGTTTCAGATTTTTCTAAATACTTAATGTAAAGAAAGCAGGCATGAATAGTGACGATATGTCCATTTTTTAATTTTTCAGAATAATTGAAGCAAAATGATGAACTCTGATTTGGAGAGTCATAAGACGTGAAGGAATACACTTGTGTTTAAGCACCATGGCCTTTGATGAATCACTGGTGGGAAGAAGAAGAAAAAAAGTAACTGGTTTTCATCTGTGGGAGAAAAGTCATTGACCCATAAATGATTATTCCAGTTTTTATTCAAAGCAGCTGTAATTTAGTTAATAAAAGCAGTATGATCTGTGTTGTATGCCCAGTTGAGGTAGTTTTCTGTTGTTGTTTTTCTTCAGTTAGGGGCAAAAGTAGGGAGGCAACTTCCAAGAATGGTACCTTTCAGATCCTAGGACCTCATAACTCTGGATTTAAATGGGCTCTGAGTGAGCATTCCCTAGCATTAACCTGGTGACTACTCAGAGGTACTTGTAAAAAACAGTGGCTTCCATCAAATGTTAGTGAACTCAGGTTCTAGCAGCTTTGGCAGTTACACTGTTAGCTGAATAATGTGTCCACTACTTCTGGGTAAGATCACCATTTAAATGGTGATCTTAGTAGATAGGAATCCAGTTGGGAATACCTTGTGTGTCACCTCTGTATGTTGTGATACAATGGAGATAGTGGTCTCCATTCTTGGGTGTTGCCATCCACGCATTCCCCTCCAGCATACAGTGTGAGAGGTCCTCCCCAGATTTGCGGTACTTTTATGAATGGATGTGTTTTTCTTTTGCTCTCGCTCCCCTTTGTACCTCGTCTTGTTCCCATGTTAATGTGCTTCTGCTGTACAAGATGTAGCACCTTTTGTCCTCTTTGAACATGGTCCAATGACATGGTAGATCGTTGCAGAAAGGAGCCAGATTTATTCTCGGAGCACTGTGTTCACACCTTTCAGCAAAAAATAGCTATGGTTATAACATATGTGTTCCCTTCCTCTGATTTGAAGGCAAAAATCTACAGTGTTTCTTCACTTCTTTTCTGATTGGAGGCATGAAAAAGCAAGACTGAAATCGGAACTCTGAGTCTCTTGCATGGCAACATAATGTGTGTCTCCATCAGGCCCCGAGGCCAGCCCTCCTGCAAGGGGGCACTTTTACTCCTGTTGTGTCTCTGTTGCATGATGAACACTCATCACCTTCCTCCTGTAGTCCTGCCGCCTCCTCTCCTGCCCTAAGATTGAAAAGTACAACACTGCCACATTTCCTACCCTTCCACCCCACTCCCTTAGAAGAAAACTAACGTTCTGACAGTTGTGACCACCTGGAGTACTTTTAGATTAATAGCACTTGTTTTTTACCTCGTTTGTGGGTGTGTGTTTGTATGTGCACACGTATAAGGTAGGCACACGCCTCTTCTGTAAGGACAAAAGTGCGGTACCTACAGGAGAGCAAATGCTAACTTCGTACTTTTAGTAAAAACATTTAAGAAAACAAAGGTCTTTATTGGGTGGAATTATATTTGATGCAAATATTTGGTCACTTAAAACTTTAAAAACGTCTAGGTAATTTGCAAAGCTTTTTGACTGCTCACCAGTACCCTCTAAAATACTAGTAATTGTTCCTGTTTGTGTAATAAGACATTCATATTTGTAGTGGCATTACTAGTAGTTGTTTCTTAGTCCACTAAATGTTTCCATGTGCCTCTTTTATGAGAACGTTATTGTAATAGTTCATCTTGGGACCAAGTGGTTTGCCCACAGCAAAACTACATTTATGACCTGCTATGGCCTCTCGGAAACTGAACACACTATCAGAACATCTTTGGGGAGAAAAATATGCATATGTGTTTTTTTTCTCTTCTTCAGTTGTATAACTGTCCAAAATACTAGCATATGGAGAGCTGTATTCCTTTATACAAATGTGATGGCTCCTGCTGCTCTTTTTTCTTCTGAAAATATTTACATGTTGCTGATATTGTTTGTTACTTTACAAATCAGTTTTGATGAAAGGAGGGGAAAAAGCAGATGGACTTGAAAACGATCCAGATTTCTATTCTCTATTAACAAAGGTATGAAAATCTTTATAGTCCAATTTTTTATGAACTAAAATTGTACCTTTTAACATGTTGTTAGTGCTCCCTTCTTTGGGGCTTAACCCCTGGGGTGACCATCTGTTGTTTTTCTCTTCAATGCTGCCTGCCTTTTAAGGCCTTCACTGCCCTACTCCATGCCACCAGAGGCAGCAGGGGACATGGAGGAGGAGTCACCTCTTCTCCTTTTCATTGTCAGTTTCTAGGAATAGGGGACCACAAAGTCTTCTAGCCTGGGCCTCACTGAGCCAGTTCATTCCCTTTAAACCAGGCTCATCATTGTTCCAGGTTCCTGTCACATCAAATAAAATTGTTTTGCAGTGATTTGAGCATTATGTCTGTTTTGCTCCATGTATGCTTTTTACTCTGACCCCCATTTTTGACATCATCTCTATTGAATTGTATTTATTATATGTTCTCAGAGTGACACCATTCCTTATTTTCTGCAACAGTCTTTCTGGAGCTTTTGGCCAAATTACTTATTTTTCTCCTTCACCAATTCTGCTCCAGCCCTCTGTGCCCCACAGAATGACCTTCGCAGTCAGCCCCATCCGTCCAGCAGCCCCTCTCATCTCTTCTGTCCCTTCTCTGGTGTTCATGTATCTCTGCTTAGCCCTATCGGAATTTTGTATGGTTCTCACTTGGTTTAAAGTTGCCTCTCTGGCGCGATCACTTCTTTCCTTTCTGTTTTCCTGCAGTGTTTCGCATACATCAGGTACTCAGTTCACAAGTCTGATGACTGAGATCTGCCTGTATTTATATTGCTATTTTTAATAGGGTGAGCTAAAGAGTTTTCTTTTTTTGACAAATTTCTCAAGCTCTGAAAACCATAAATAAATGGTAATGATTTTCCACCTGGAAATTCCATGTCCATACTGTTTAAATTCTTGAGAGTGTCAGAATTTAAATAACAGGGCTAAGATGCTGTAATCAGTTAAGTAAGTAACCAAGAAAATTACCATTTGAGTTGATAAAGCTCAAAAGTGATAAGTTTACTCCTCCATCTTATTAATAAAAGTTGAAAATGTATTTCATTTTCTAGATTTCTCTTCT
Source organism: Capromys pilorides (assembly GCA_004027915.1). Classification (NCBI taxonomy): domain Eukaryota; kingdom Metazoa; phylum Chordata; class Mammalia; order Rodentia; family Capromyidae; genus Capromys; species Capromys pilorides. Next base: position 9,099 of record PVKN010033322.1, read on the forward strand.
TACAGTGGGTATTCAGAAGTGGGGTTTATGGTGTATATTTGGAAATATATAACCCTCTACTTACCTATTGTTGGAAATGGGGAAATAATTGTCTGCCAACCCATCGTCTTTTCATTGTATTTTATCTAATTGAGGATTTATTTAGAAACATTAGTTTACATGGTATTACATATTCAAAATCACTAACTGCCCCTGGGATTTCTTTTAAGTCATCTTCAGTAGCTAATAGGGATAATCCAAGTTAACTTGGAAGAGATGAGCAGTGACAGGGAAGTACCCCCCCACACCCCAACTTTGATAGCTTATTGTAACTGAAAGCTAGCTTAAATCTGTTCATGGGGGAAGAAAAGGAAAGCATTTGCAGTGAGCTTCTCTGTAAAAGACAGCCTCGGTGGAATCTTTAAGCCTTGTGAGCATGATTGGTAAAAGGAGGAAGCGTTTTTGTTTTTATTAAGAAGAGCATTCTTTACAACAAAGCCACTGTTAAGAGTGAGATTCCACGTCATAACTACCCATTAACCACTCCAGATAAGAACTCCAGTGTTGCTATGTGCAAGGTGCTCTCATGGGGGCTTTTTTGCATAGCAATTAAAGGTGTGCTATTTGTCAGTAGCCATTTTTTTGCAGTGCTTTAAAGACCAAAGTTGTTTTACAGCTGTGTTACCGTTAAAGGTTTTTTTTTTTTTTTAATATGTATTAAATCAATTTATCACTGTTTGAAGCTTTGAATTTCTGCAATCTTTGCGAAAGTACTTTTTTATTTAAAAAACATAACTTTGTAAATACTACCCTGTAATATTATATATACTTAATAAAACATTTTAAGCTATTTTGTCAGGCTGTTCTGTTGCTGCAACAGCAGACCACAAGCACATTTCTGAAACATTTAGTTTATTCATGTATTTTCAAGTTTATTGAAGTATTTTATGTAACAATGTAATGACAAAGTATTAGGTATAAATTCTTTTCAAAAATATAATTGTCTAATACATAAATATTTAACCAGAGTAAAGTTGTAATTAGAAGTTTTAAACAAGTCCTGCGTGTTTTGTAATTATCTGTTAATTTTTCCCATGGTGTTGTGAAAACGTTGCATGAGAAAGCAGGCAGCTTGGGTTCTAGCTTTGCCGATCGCGTCACTGTCGGGTGCTGGCAGGTTCCTCACTGCCCTCAGCTGCCGTCCTAGGCTGCAGAGTAAGGTGAGCCTCTGCCAAGACCACTGCATGTCCTGCTGCATTTTCGTTGGGGGTCAGAAAGGACTGTTTTGACTACAAGTGAAGGAAAAGCCAAATCCAAGAACAGCTGGGATCCTCTATAATGTCACCTAAAAGGTCAGATGCTCGGAGGCACAATTGCATTCTTCAAACCAGGTCATATGCACCCAGTGTCTCACCCGCCTTCAGCTCTTCTTGCCTCAGTGTGGCCTTTCTCCTGAGTTACAGGACACCCAGTGGCTGGGGCACTTTAAGACCCACTGCCTGGGCTTCGGGAAGTGAAGAGAGGACAAAAGGGAATGCTCGTCTTCTTCAAGGTCCTGGCTGCTATATTTCCGCCTCAGGCATCTGACTGGCTCACTTGCTGTTCCTAGCCAGGACGCCCAGGGTCTCTACTTCCCATTGAGCTAGAGCCCTGCCTACTCCCAGCCTGGACTGGAAGTTACAGGCTGTGTCTGCAGCACCTGAGCTGGGCTACATGTGGAAAGAAAGGCAAGACGTCTAGAGCCACAGCTGAGTCTAGGTAGTGGGTGATAAGATGTCATTACCTGCTGGACATAGGATTTCTTGCCAGAGCTGCATCCCTTCTGGTCTGAACTCTAGTTCTGTATTATATGTGTGATTGTAGGCCATTTGAATGGAAAACACTATTTGACAGCAAAATACCATCTAATTTCCTTACCGCATAGGCAATTTAACTTTTAGGCATTTAGGAGGACTTCTTCGCTCTCAGCAGGAATAACTAATGGAGTTCAGAAAGCGTTTCGTGGCTGCCTTCCGGGCCGAGAGCTGCCTTCTACAGCACGGAGCTTTGGAGCTTTCTTGCTATGATCAGAGCTCCTGCAGAGGAGAAGTAGGCTTCCAGATACAACTGGGTTTCACTTTTGTGTGGCACCTCTTACCTCAGAGGTTTGACAACTTCAGGAACAGTGGATCGTGGTAACTTCATCTGGGTAGGCCAAGATTCCCACACTAGCTCAGAGGTTGCAGTGTTAGTCTGTGTGGCAAAATTCACACACTCAGCCTTTAATTTTCATGAGCTTTGTGTTGAAGTACCCACCCACGAAATGGGAGAGAGCGGGAGCACTTAACCCTAACTTACATAACCCCAACTTACGTAACGCTGAGTTACATACCCACTTAGCATGCTCGGAACTCTACTTAGCAGTCAGGTACTTGGCTGGAAGGCGACAACTTTTCCGTGTTGATAGTAGACAGTTGTGGATGCCCGGGTGCTTCTTCCCAACTAGGATGATGAAGGCTTCTTTCCAAGTCAAAAGATAAAATGCTTTGGAAGTCTGAAAACCAATCGGGTATGAGTCTTGGTGCCACGCTGCATGCAGATTTACAGGCTTACAGTAGGGCTGCCACTGCTCTGGCAGTGGACAAGCATTGCAACAATTAGCTAACAATGCTGGCCCTTCCGGAGCTTTTATTTGAAATAATCTCATTTGTCTCAGAGATCTCCTCCCAAAAAACAAACTATTGTTTTGTTTTTAAGTGTTTATTTCAGTTGCCCAAGATATTTCTTTGGCTTAAAGTGACAACCTCTTAACAGACTTTGTAATCAAATCATTTCAAAAGTCTAAGTGTGCTGTGTGAAACATGCATAAATCTTCCATGAACTCACTACCTGTCCCCCCCCACCCCTTATTAAGAATATTGTTTGGGAGATGCTGTAACCAAGCTGCACTAAGTGAAGAGAATTCTTGTCCTTACCATCATCCTGCATGTAACAGATTTTGTGAAGATG
>PVKN010033323.1:0-11951 GCA_004027915.1 Capromys pilorides
CACTTGCCAGGCAAGCACTTATTCTACTGAGCTATCTCTCCAGCCCCCCTCCCCCACCTTTTTTTTTTTTTGCAGAACCAGAGATTGATCTCCAAAATGTTCTGAAGAACATTCTAGAAAGAGATAATGAGGACTACACATCCAAGAACCCCAACAGAATGAATCCATTAGGCAAGGCAAGAAATTGAATAGAGAAAAAAGGAAACATACAACAAGGAAATAAGATGACAAGGATACGTCATATGTATCAGTAATAACCACCAATTTCAATGGTCTCAATTCACCAATCAAAAGAAACAAGACTGTAGGGCTATAGCTCAGAGGCATAGTGCCTGCCTAGCAAGCAAGAGTCTGAGTTCAATTGATACCAAAAAGAAAATAAAAAACCGGACAGAATGGATCAGAAGCAAGATGCTGGGCCAGCAAGACAGTTCAGCATACTAAGCACCTGTGTGAGCAAGTGCAGGGACCAGAGTTTGATCCCTCATCTTGCATGCCACACTGGCCCATGCCATGCTGGTGCATGCCTATAATCTCAGCACTGGAGATGAAAACAAGAGAATCACTACAAGTCCAAGCTGGGAAGTGAGACCTTATACCAAATGAAATGAAAAAAGAAGAAAAAAAAAAGAAGCAAGATCTAAAACTATGATACATTAAAAAAACACATGTAATTAAAAGAGAGCATAGCTATATTCTATTTTCAGACAAACCATATTTCAAGCCAAGAGTGATTAAGACAAGAGGCTGGGGAGATAGCTCTGTGGCATAAGTGCTTTCCTGGCAAGTGCAAGGTCGTGAGTTCGAACCCTGGTCCTGCCAAAAAAAAAAAGAGTGATTAAGAAAGACAAAGAAGGCCACTACAGAATGTCTGGGCTTACAGGCGCTGCTGGGGTTTGGGCTGCTGGTTGCTGGCTCACAACTGCCACACTGCGAAGTCAGGCTGGCATCTGCCAAGCAAACTCTGGTGGGGGCACGCAGCAACTGAGCTCTGGGGGCCGTGGGAACTCTGAAGTCATGGTAGGCACAGCAATGAAATACCTGAACCAGGAGGAGGCACAGGCTGTGGACCACGAGCTGTTCAATGAGTACCAGTTTAGAGTGGACCAACACATGGATCTGGCTGGCCTGAGCTGTGCCACAGCCATTGCGAAGGCATACCCCGCCACGGCCCCGTCCAAGAACTCCACACCCGTCCTGGTTATCTGTGGCCCAGAGAATAGTGGAGGAGATGGCTTGGTCTATGCCCAACACCTCAAACTCTTTGTTTACCAACCAACCATCTGTTACACCAAGAAACCTAACAAACCGCTCTTTACTGCACTGGTGACCCAGAGTCAGAAAATGGACATCCCTTTCCTCGGTGAATGCCTTCAGAGCCCATGATGAGTGACGAGCTGTGTGAGCTGGTGGTAGACGCCATCTTTGGCTTCAGCTTCAAAGGCAATATTCATGAGCCATTCTGCAGCATCCTGAGTGTCCTGCACAAAGTCACTGTGCCCACTGCCAGTATCAACATTCCCTCAGGATGGGATGTGGAAAAAGGAAACTCGGGCGGGATCCAGCCACACATGCTCATCTCCTTGACAGCACTCCAAGAGTCTGCCACCCAGCTTACTGGTCACTACCATTACTTGGGGGGTCATTTTGTACCACTTGCCTTGGAAAAGAAGTACCAGCTGAACCTGCCTCCCTACCCAGATACCAAGTGTGTCCTTCGTCGGCAGTGAGGGAGGCAGGTGAGCACGCTTCCCAATAGACTTGGTCCCACTCTCCCAGAACTGAAGGCCTAGGAGCTCTTCTGGCCATAAAGATTAGTGGGTGGGCCAGGCATGATGGCACATGCTTGTAATCCCAGCACTCAGGAGACTGAGGCAGGAAAATCACTGTGACTCTGAGGCCATCTTGGATTACAAAGTGAGTTTAAGGCCAGCCTGAACTACAAAGGAAACCCTATCTCAAGCCAAAAAAAAAAAAAAATTAGTGGGTGGCAGGAGTTAGAGAGCAGCACTAGAGATGAGGTGCTTTCTCTTAAACAGAACAGGCAAGAAGGCTGAGGAGGGCCAATGAGACAGCTCAGCAGTCTAAAGCACCTGCTTAGGCAAAGCACAAGGACTGTGGTTCTATTCCCAGCACCACATGCTGCAGGAGCCAGGCTCCCAGGGCAGGCTGAGCCAACCACAAAAAAAAAAAAAAAGGGAGGAGGAAGAGGAGGAAGAGGAAGAGGAAGAGGAGGAAGAAGAGGAGGAGGAGGAGGAAGAGGAGGAGGAGAATTTATAAGATACAATGAAAGTAGTCCTACAAGGAAAACTTATAGCAGTGGATTTCCATATCAGAAAAATAGAGCAAGCTCAAATAAACAACCTAATATTAAACCTCAAACTTCTAGAAAAAAAGTGCAAGTCAAGCCCAAAGCCAATACAAGAGAGAAAATTATAAAGATCATAGCAGAAATTAATGCAATGTATACTAAGAAAACAATACATACAAAGTATCAATGAATTAAAAAGTTGGTTCTTGAGGCAGGGGAGATAGCTCTGTGGCACAAGTGCCTGCCTGGCAAGTGCAAAGTCATGAGTTCAAACTCCACTCCCACCAAAAAAAAAAAAAAAAAAAGGACAGGAAAAATTGGTTCTTTGAAAGATTAAATAAAATTGAAAAAGTCTTAACCAACTTTATCCAAAAAAGAGGAAAAAACCCTAAAATCTGTGCAATTAGGAATGAAAAGGTAAAATCACAATGGATCCTTCAGAAATCCAAAGGTCATCAATATCTACTACAAGAATTTGTACTCTAATAAGGTAGAAAACAGAAAAAATGGACAGGTATCTAGATACATATAAATTACCAAGGCAGAATCAGGAAGAAATAAAATTCTGGACCAGAAGCGGCTCTGCCACCATCTTTGCTGGATTCTGGAATGCTTCCACCTGACTCTAGGCTGGAGACCTGGGACAAGAATGACTTTTGTAACTCACACTACCTGAGAAATAAATCCAGAGAGCTTAATGAGACAGGAAAGCAGGTCTTTATCTTAAACAGAGACTGCAGTGCGGCACCTGGTAGCTCAGGACATTGGACCAGAAAAACTAGAGGATTATGTGTGAAGTGGTATTTACACAGCAGCTCCAAGCCTCTGATTGGCCCAAGTATTCATCCCTGAATGCTGTAGGACTCTAGAATATTTCAACAAAGGATGAGAATTTTCTGGAAGGCTAACTATGGAGACTGGAGTTGTCAACTCCCTCCTTGAGTTTAGCCTTCTTCAAAATGGCAGCAGTATCTCTCAAGAGGAAGAAGGGGCCCCGCCCTGACAGGCAGCATGGCTGTTGGAGAGGTATGACAAGAGGAGCCACTAGACAGAGCACACCAAGATAAACTGTTTCAGTCCATGTGGGCAGCAGGGGAGCCAAGGGTGGCATGTGTCCTTGTCTCCCATCATCCTTTCCTTCACAGACAGGTCACCTACTTAGAATGGCCACAGTCCCGTCTCTGAGGTCCCAAGAAGAAGCTCCTCACACTAAGTGCACAGACAAGGTCAGATCCCCTATGGAGACTCCTGAGAGTCCCATCCACATCTCAAGCTTCATGGTGTTGTAGGCAGTTGAATTAGATAAATATTATAGGCAGTCAGACAGGGCCAGGCCCTCAAGGATGACATGGAAGACAAGGTGACTTTGCAATTAGAGACAGACACTCCTCCACTGTGGGCCAGATCTCAAGACAAGAGTAAACAAAAGCAGCCACATACTTCCCTAAGGTGGGCATTAGGGATTGATATGCTAAATAAATATCAATCACCTTGAAAGAGCCAGAAAGAGTCACGAGCCAAGCTCAACAGGCTGCATTTTTGCCCGCTTGCTACATGACTTGCTTTCCCACTGGATCCCAATTTTAATCAATTTTACCTGAGCAGTGGTGCTTGTTATTGCATTGGTTAACCATAGTTTTTGTCCCACCTCATGCCCACCTAAGCGAGGTCCCATGGCGTTCACCTCTGACCCACCTTATCACATCATTTTGCTCTATAAAACCCCTGGAAAAGGCAACCTCCCGAGCAACCCGCTGGGTTCCCCCTTTTCTCCTTTCTCTCAGACAGAAGCTTTTTTCTCTCAGTATATATTCTGCTCTTGACCTCCATCTGTTCCTAAAATTCATTCCTCGGTTTTAGAGAACACAGACTCATCACAGGCACCTTTCAGGTTGGGAGATCATTTTTCCCCTGTATCCCTGGGACATGACCCTTCAGCACTCTCTCTAATTGTCCTCACCACACCACTGTAATCATCAGCTAGATGTTGTTTTATTGCTTGTAGTAATATGGTGCTATGGTTTGTTTCTAGATGTCACCCCATGGGGCCAGGGAGATAGCTCTGTGGCACAAGTGCCTCTCTGGCAAGTGCAAGGTGATGAGTTCGAACCCCAGTTCCACCATAAATAAACAGATAGATAGATAGATAGATAGATAGATAGATAGATAGATAGATGTCACCCCAAAGCTTCATGCAGTCATAGGTGAGGTTTTTCAGAGGTGGCTGGATCTAAAATATGATTGTGGGCTGGGGATAGAGCTCAGCGGCATAAGCATCTGCCCGGCAAGCACAAGGTCCCAAATTCAATCCCCAGTACTACCAAACAAACAAACAAATTATAGAGTATGATTGTTTTGTGGTGCAATGCTAGGATTAAAGGTGGGTGATTAAAGGTGGGTGCTACAGGCTGGGGAGATATCTCAGTAGAATAAGTGCCTGCCCTGCAAGTGCAAGGTCCTGAGTTCATTCCCTGGTACAGCCCCCCCAAAAAAGTGGGTGATTCCTAAATTAGTCTCCTGATTTCATTGGCACTGTCCTAATACTAGTACATTATTAGGGACAGAAAGAGGCTTCTCAGGATTGGCCAGATAGCTCAGTGGATTAAAGCACTTTGTTTAGGTAGGTGCAGGGATCCCGCTGAGCCAGCGATTGAGACTGAGTGTGGTGGTGTGCCCCCTTGAATCCCAGAGCGTGGGAGACTGAAAACAAGAGGATCGTTATGAGTCCAATCTGTCTAGTGAGACCCTGTACTAAATACAATAAAAAAAAAAATCTAAAAAGCAAAGAGGCTACATCATTTCATGTTCCTACAGTACTGTCTGAAGCTAATTTCTCCACATCCTCACCAACATGTGTTGTTATCCATCTTTTTTTCATTCATCCTTGTGGTATGAAAAAGTCAGGTCATCATAGTGCTGGTTTGCATTTCCTTGGCAGTTAACGATACTGAGTATTTTTTACACGCCTGTGGCCCACTCGGGTATCTGCTTTGGCAAGAAGAATCTCTGTCCATTCTTTAATTGGGCTCTCTTCGGCCGGCGAGATGGTTCAGTGGTCTAAAGCACCTGCTTAGGAGAGCTCAGGCAACTGCAGGGACTGCGGTTCGATCTCCGGCACCACATGCTGCGCCAGCCCCACCACCAGGGCAGGCTGAGCCAGCCATAAAATAAACAAACAAAGAAACAAATAAATAAATAATTCAAAAAAAAAAATTGGGCTCTCTTTACTACTGAGTTTTGTGGGGTTTTTTGTTTGTTTTGTTTTGTTTTTTGTATTTCATGAGCAGAATAGATTTATTGGGAGAAAGAAAGCTCCTGTCCGAGAGAGGAACAGGAGGGGGACCCAAGTGGGTTGTCCCTCTCTTTACTACTGAGTTGCCATCCATATTTCATTAAAAAAAAAAAAAAAATTAGTTATCAGCTCTGCATAACAAATCCCTCTAAACTTAAGGCCATGAATTAGCAATCATTTATTTTATTCAACTCATGTATTCTATGCACTGGAAATTCCTTGAAGGGAAAATGGAGATTTTTTTTTCTCTGATGGTAAGCTCAGCTTTGGCCATTTAGAGGCAAAGAAAGAGTCTTTCTCTCTTTGTTTTCTAAAGACAGAGTCTCACTATGCAGTTCAGGCTGGACTTGAACTCACTATGTAGCCCAGGTTAGCCTCAAATTCATGGCAATCCTCCTGCCTCAGCCTCCCAAGTGCTGGGATTACAAGCATGTGCTACCACACCCAGCTGGAAGACTCTGTCTCAAAACAAAAAACAAAGATCTGGGGATATAGTTCACTGTAAGGCCTTTGGGTTCAATCCCTCATACCATTAAAAACAAAGAAGCTGGGCCAGCCAGATAGCTCAGCGGATTAAAGCGCCTGCTTAGGGGGAGGAGGGGAACGAGATGGTGATTGAGACTGGGAGTGGTGGCGTGTGAGTCTGTAATTCCAGCGCTTGGGAGGCTGAAAAAAGAGGATCACTACAGTCTAATCTGTGTAATGAGACCTTGTAGGCCCTGTACTAAATACATTTTTTTTAAAAAGTCTACATTTAGTTCTTCTTTAGTTTCCCTATCTCTACTGTAATTCTCTATTAAACCACATTTGTTTCAAAGTCTGCTATTTCCAAGAGCTGCACCATTCTAGGGTCAACTTCCATTCATTGCTTTTCTTTTAAAAATGAGAAACATTTTCTTTCCTCATACATCTAGTAACTGATTATTGTGCGTTGGACATTACTGAGGCTTCGAGTTCTATCAATCCTCCTCTGAACAGAGTGCTGAAATTAATTCTGGTGGGCAATTAACTTGGCTGGGTTCACACTCCAAACTGTCTTTTCTGCAGTGAAAAACAGCAAAATTTCAACTCAGTTCTTTTACCTATCAGTTATTGTTTTTTCTAGATTCCATGGAATTATCTATGCATTTCAAGACCATGGCCTGTTTAGAAACAGGTTTTATTTTATTCATTTTATTTTTTTAAAGTTTATTTTATTTTTTTCAACCACGTTACATGTTTGTTTATGTTATGGCCGGCTCAGCCTTCCCTGGGGGGTGGGAGGTGGCACAGCAAGTGGTGCCTGGGATCAAGCCACGGTCCCTACAGTGGCCTAAACGTCCCGATGCATGCGCTTTAGACCACTAAGTCATCTCACCAGCCCCTGGAAACAGATTTTAGAGCTCCCTACTTCATCATTTCCTCCCAAGATTCCCTCTTCTTTTTTCTCTAAATTTCATACTCTGATTCTCCAAACTAGGAAAAAAAAAAAAAAAAAAAAAAGAACTTCTGCTTGGGTTCTAACCACCATCCACGATGGAAACCAGGGCAGTACCTCAGGCAAAAGTCTTGGATAAGTAAGAATCTTACCTCAGCTGTTCCCATCTTTCAAATTGTCTGTCTGCTTATGCTTGGTTTCATGACTTTACAACATCTTAAAACAGCTATTGCTTATCTGTATCCAGAATTTAAAACAGTTACGAGAATGAGTTAGTTCAATACAAGATACACTCACATTACTAGAAGCAGAACCTTTCTTACTACATCTCACTGGCTTTGTCTTCCCAAAAGGCAATCACACTGTGAGTTATCACATCTGTACCCTCTCAGCATCATGATAGGCAGAGGGCAAGTCAGAAAGATCTGATGAGGAGTTGGGGATATACAATTCACTGACAGAGAACATGTTGACCGAGTATGTTCATGCCTCTGGGTTCAATTCCAGTACCAGAAAACATAGAAAGGCAGGTGCGGTGTCACACGCCTGTAATTCCAGCACTTGGGAGGCTGAGGCAGGATTGCTGCAAATTCAAGGCCAGCCTGGGGCTACAAAGTAAATTCAAAGAAAGCTTGAATTACATAGTGAAACCATGTCTCAAAAAGACAAAAATAAATAGAGTTTTCATTACATAGAATTACATACCTAAAAAAAAAAAAAAAAAGAATTACATATCTAAATAGATAATAAAACTGAATTCAATATATTATTTTAAATTTTGCTATTATTTTTAATTAACATTTACATATTACCAAACTTTATAACATTTCAATAATTAGAAAGTTATCAGGTGACAACCCGCTTGGGCCCCCCTCACATCCCTATCTTGGACAGGAGCTTTCTTTCCCCCAATAAATATATTGTGTTCATAAAAAAAGGAAGAAAGTAAGTAAGTAAGTAAGTTAGTTATCTAATGGGCCAGCAAGATAGCTCAGCAGACTAAAGCACCTGCTTAGGCAAGCTTAGGCAAGTGCAGAGACCGTGGTTCAATCCCTGGTACCACATGCCCTGTGAACACCACCTCCAGGATGGGCTAAGCTGGCCAAAAAAAAAAAAAAGCTATCTACAAATACAGCCCTTTACATAACTTTATAGATGCACTATAATTTCCCTAATAAAACCTCAATCTTTGAAATCTAATGATTGCATCAGATTTGCATTGTACAATTCTACTTTATATAGTCTTACAAGTTTTCTCATTTTTAATTTTTTTCTGAAGGACAAACTAATTTTATACTTTATATTTTGACAAATATTACCAGATTTCTCTCCATAGATATGATACTGACTTACACCTGTTTTTCTTATATGGAAAACGAATCCTGCATCTTTGCACTGAGTTATATCCTCAGTCCCTTTTTTTGAGACAGAGTCTCTCTAAATTGTTAAGCTGCCCAGGCTGGGCTCAAACCTGTGATCCTACTACCTCAGTCTCCCAGAGTGCTGGGATTACAGGCCTGTGTCACTACACCTAGCCTGATTTACTCTTTCAAATCCAGTAATTAACTATACATTCCCTTATGCAGGGTAGCTGTGTGGCCTCTCTCTTAGAGCACTCTCTGCCCGACTGCCTGTCCCAATACCCGGCCAACCAGAAGAATAAGAGTTCTGCAGAAATTCTCTAACCTTACTTCTCAACAGTAGCCCTGAGACTGGGGATACAGCTCAGTAGGTCCTGAGTTCAATTCCTTTTTTTTTTTTTTAACTTACTTACTTTATTTATTTGTTTGTTTATGTTATGGCCAACTCAGCCTGCCATGGGCGTGGGACTGGCACAGCATGTGGTGCCAGGGATAGAACCTCGGTCCCTGAGGTTGCCTAAGCTTGCCTAAGCAGGCGCTTTAGACCGCTGAGCTATCTTGCTGGCCCCTTTTTTCTTTTTTTCTTTTCTTTTCCTGGTTTTAAAAAACAAAAACCAGCCTGCAGAACACTCTTAATTCCCTTCCCTATCCTTGGAGATCACTGAAACCTAGTCTGTTTAGCTGATGGCCTATTGCACAGGCCTTGCCTGGTGCCTTTTTTTTTTTTTTTTTTTCTTATGGCTGAATGCTTGCAATTTGGCCTGTTAGCAGAAGGGATCAAGCAAAAGGGCCAGCAAGATAGCTCAGTAGACTAAGCACCTGCTTTGGCAAGCACAGGGACCAGGGTTGGATCCTCACTCCTGCATGCCATGTCAGCCCCACTTCCAGGGCCCACTAAGCTGGCAACCAAGTTCAGTCGTGGTGGTGCACGCCTGTAATGGCAGCACTTGGGAAGGCTAAAAACGGGAAAATCATCATGAGTCCAATCTGCATGGTGAGATCCAGTATGAAATACAGAACAGAAGGAAGAAAGGAAAGAACGAAGGAAGGAAGGGAGGGAGGGAGGGAGGGAAGGAAGGAGCAAGCATATAAGGCCTGAACTCTCTAAACTCCTCTCCTAACTGATGGTTAAATATCTGACCACCACCTGGAATTATAGCTGCAATGTCCTATACCCTTTCAGGGACACTCTAGATCTGTAGCTTAACAGAGTTCTGGGCCTCACAGACAGCTTCCCAGGTGAGGTGTCCTCTGTGGCCTCCTCCTCCATTTAACTCTCAGAAGGATCAGGTGTCAGATTCTTCCTCTTTGCTGGGCCTCAAGATAGCACCCCTGGGGCCAGCAAGATGGTTCAGCAGTCTAGAGCACCTGCTTAGGAAAGCTTAGGCAACGGCAGCGACTGTGGGCAGCGACTGTGGGACTGCATTTCGATCCCCAGCACCACATGCTGTGCCAGCCCCTCCCCCAGGGTGGGCTGAGACTGTGAGCCAGCCATAACATTAAAAAAAAAAAAAAAAAAAAGATATCACCCCTAGTGACCCAGGGCTGGGTAGTCTTCTCATTAGAAAGACTTTTTATCATTGTATTGTAGTCTTCCAATTTCTTTTAAATATTCTTGGGGGAGGGGTTGTATTTTAGGGAAGGGTCTACAGAGTGCTCAGGGTCTCAGTTCTAGATCAGACTTGTAGTGATCCACCTGTTTACAGCCACCCAAGAGCTGGGACTACACCCCTTGTCTCAAATGTCTTCGAGTCTCAGCCTGACCCAGGGGCAGGGCCAGCACAGCAGGCTTGGGATCCCTCTCCAATTTCTTTTAGTTCTGTTTTTTATTGTTGTTTGGCTTTGGTTTTTTTGAGATGGGGTTTCACTATGCAGTTCAAGCTGACCTTAAACTCACTAAGGTAGCTCAAACTGACCTGAAATTCAGCAGCAATCCTCCTGACTCCCAAGTGCTGGGATTACAGGCATGCACCACCATGGCCATCTTACTTCTACTTCTTGATGTTCCCAAATGTAGGGAAATGACAATAACTGATGAAATCCAGATACAAGATTTCTAACTTAAAACCTTCACATCACACAGGCCTATGGATCACCCCATGTAAAAATGCATTTGTTCATACTCAGAAAAGAAAACCTATTCTGCTGGCAAGCAGTGCTGGTTATTCGTTATTGAATAAGAACAGGTTTTTCTGCACAGTACCACCCACAAAGCTATAGATAAGGAAGAAATTAAGGAAAATCCCTGGGCAACACAGCGACATCCCATCTTTGGGGTGAGGGAGTACTGCTCAAAATGAGCATTTGTGGGGCTGGGAGATAGCTCAGTAGAATAAGTGCTTGCCTGGCAAGCACAAGGGCCTGAGTTCAATCCCCAGTTCCACCAAAAAAAAAAAAAAAAACAGAGCATTTGCGTCTGACAGTAAAAGAAAAGCCTTGTCAGGCCTTTTCTTCCCCTACACAGATGACTGAATGAACACATACCTAAGAGAACAGCATATCCACCTTGCTAGGGTTAGTGGGTTTGCACCAAAGGAGCGGCAGAAAATACAAAAAGGAGTTTAAAATGAAAAGAAGGGGGCCGGCGAGATGGTTCAGTGGTCTAAAGCGCCTGCTTAGGAGGGCTCAGGCAACTGCGGGGACTGCAGTTCGATCCTGGGCACCACATGCTGCGCCAGCGCCACCACCAGGGCAGGCTGAGCCAGCCACAAAATGAATGAATAAAGAAACAAACAAACACAACAAGCAAACAAATAAATAAATAAATAATTAAAAAAAAAAAAAAATGAAAAGAAGGCCTCTAGCCATAAGGACTATGAGTTTCTCAAGGGCTTTAACTGTGTCACTCAGTGTCCAGTGCAAAGACTAGAATAAGGATGTCCAATTAATGTTTACTGAATGAGATGATAATGGAAAGCCAGAAAATGGTAACTCAAGAGAAGTGTAATGAAGAGAGATACCCAATAACCCAGCCACATTCTGTCACATACCGCAAACCAATTGTAATATGTCTGAGTAAACAGAGACTTCCAGCAGGCTGAACAGTTACCTCAAAGCCAGCACATGGACTTCTGATGAGAATGCCAGCAGGTTTTCCACCCAGCATCAGCCCAAGGTGTGGGTGTTACAAAAAGATCCACAGCCAGAGTCTCTGCCACCGTATTCTCTCTCTCACTTGATGGTACACTTATTTTACTTGCCTGAAACTCACTCTACAGAGCTTGCTTCTTTTCCTACTTTCAATAAAACTTTGCTATCCTTAAAAAACAAAGTCAAGCATGTTGGTACACATGGGAGGTCAAGGTAAGAGGACTGCTGTGAGCTTAAGGCTAACCTGGGCTACATAAGTGGGTTTGAGGCGGCTCAGCGGTCTAACGCAACTGCTTAGGCAATCGCAGGGACCCGGGTTAGATCCCCAGCACCACATGCTGCGCCAGCCCCACCCCCAGAGCAGGCTGAGCCGGCCATAATTTGTTTTTTTGTTTTGTTTTAAATGTTGTATTTTTAGCAGGCAATTATATTATTTGGTGTTAACTGCGCATATGGGTGAAGTATGTGTATAGTTCTTTT
>PVKN010033324.1:0-12070 GCA_004027915.1 Capromys pilorides
AGGAGGAGGAGGTGCGGGAGGAAGTGTAGGCGGAGGAGGAGGAGGAGGAGGAGGAGGAGGAGGAAGAGGAGGAAAGGAGAAAAATGTGGGATGGGGTGGGGGAAGCTCCTCTAATAATTCCTTCTTCAGAAAGCTGTTTCGGTTACTTTTCTCTCATTGCTGGGACACAATACCTGACACTCAAAATTAAAGGTTAATTTAGCTCCCAGTTTGAGGCAGTTTCAATCCGCAATCAGCTGCCTCTAAGGCAGTGTAGCATGGCAGAGAAGTAGCAGTTCCTGGCCGTAAGACACAGTAAAAGCAACAAGAGCACAGCAGGGAGCAGGCCTCTTTTCCTCTCATGTTATAACAAGGTTACCCCCTCATGGGTGAAGCGTTCACAGCATCTCTTTGCAGGCTCAGGGTGCTCACAGAGTGAGGACTCTAGCTCCTGTTGAGTCACTTAGTTAAATTTCTAAACTTCTCAAGTTTCCACTATGAACACCATCAGGGAGCATAAAGGCATGTACTCCACACCCTAGGATGTAGACGGCTGAGTTACTTAGCTAACCTTCTGGACTTCTTAGGTTAGCACAAAGTATCAACAATAACACAAGCTTTGTGCAGAAAAAATATTGTTTAATGTTACGGTTATTTTCCATCTTTCTTTAGCTCCTTCATAATCTTTTCAACCTATTAAATGTCAAAAAAGACTGAATCTATCGCTCTCGGTGAGATTAATGTTTAATAGATAAAAATAATACTCAAACATACTCTTTACCCACTACAAAAGTACCCTTGGGCATCAGAATGGCTCTTTCCTCAGTTTGGGGGAAAATGAATAGTATATTTTAAGCGCTTTGCTAGCACCATGCTGCTAAATGTATACCTGTGTGCTTGTTGAACGGGCCTCCGGTGAATTAGCTATTGCCTCCTCCAGAAGCAGCACAATTGTAGGAATTTTCACTGCAGGCTTCACAACATGCAGCACAATGCCTCAGCGCAGCAGCTCTGTCACTTGGAGTGGCCTTGAAGGGCAGCCAAAGGAAAGTGAAATTGCTTTACCTTAGACTTATTCAGTTAACTTTTAAGAATATTCTCATGCCTGTGTTTGGAATCACAACTCTTCCTCATTACTCATTCCTGAGGGAAAATCATTTCCTGTCTTTCATTGAGAGCATACTGGCCTGGTGAAAACCCCATCTCTGAGCAATATTTCCTTCTCATATGCTGTAGTTAAAAAAAAAGTTTCAAGCTCGAAATAGTAAATTTTAACCAAAAAACTGGAGAAGTTTTATTTGTGATGGTTGAATTCACTTAATCATTCATTCCCTTCAAAACATACTTATCTGGTATATTTGTTGTTCAGATGCTGGTTGAGATATTTCTGATATTACAGAGAATGGAAAACAAATGTTGTCTTTAGAGAGCTTGGGAATACAACAAGTGAAATAAATATAGCACATTTCAACTAAAACATAACAAACAGACAAGTAGCCAAATTCAGTTTTTAAGGTCTTACTGAGATAAACAAACTAAGACCCATAGCAGTTTAAATTGCCTCCTGGAAGCACAATCTCAGGACCATGGGCATTTAAAAAATAGATACTTTAGTCCTATCTTCTGTGCTCGAGGAATTGCATGTTTTATGAGAAAGATTTACAAATTGGAAAAGCAGCATCCTCAGCAAAGAAAAGAATTACAGTGGCATAAAGGTGAGAAGATGAGGTTTGTTTTGACACAAATGAAGACAATCGTGTAAAACATGGCACAAATTTGCCATCTCTTAGTAAATATAGGTAATAAAGCTTTATTTTTCTCTAAATAGATGAATGGGATATTTGTCAGTAAGTTAATCTCCTGCATATGCTAAGTAATCTTTAGAATAGAAATATGTAGGCTTCTTGAGGTCTGGATCTCCTTAGGTCAGGTAGTTTCATTTTGTCCTGTGGTAATGTAAGGAATTACTAACTGTCCAGGAGCATCTCTAAATTATTCCTGAAGAGAAGGAGCCAGCATTTCCCTATTATATAGAAAGAACCCCTAATGATATGGATGGTGGCATTGTAGCACAGTATCATATTTACATAAGGACATCACATTTAATCATAGACTGTAACATTATGCAGGCCAATAATGTGACAGTCTATAGGTCAGTTTATGTGCATTTACTATTCTTTAGAGACAAAAATGGATAGTAATTTAATTGATCAGGAAATTATTATACAAATTCATTCATTGCCTAACATCATTATGATTTCCTTTTGCCAATCAATGCTTTAAATGCACCTTATGCCGACAAACTTCTTCCTACTTATGATAACATAGAGCAAATTAAAACAACTTTCTGTCCTACACCATTTCAGTTTTACTATTTCTTATTGTTTTATAGATTTTTTTTTTTGTGGTGGGACCAGGGTTCAAACTCACAACTTTGCACTTGCCAGGCAGGCACTTGTGCCATGGAGCTATCTCCCTGGCCCCCTGTTACATAGATTTATAGAACTTTTAAGCAGAAAATATATTAGTATATGTAATGCTTTTTAAAGTAGAATCAGGATGCACATGTCAGATATCCTCTACATTTGATCCACATTATATATGTTGTGGTTAGACTTTACTGCTGGATGGCTAAGACCAAGTTAAAGCAAGACCTATATAACAAAGCATATAACTTTTGTATCTGACAAGGTCAGTCAGGTCCCCTCAGTACATGAAACCATGTACTACAGCTTGCAAAACTTTAGGCAGTGTCAGCTACCTGCAGAAGTCACGGACATTGCTTGACCAATTTGCTCTCTGTGGAAGCCTGAGAGAATGTTTTCTCTCTAGGTGACTCTCCTTAGGCACGATGTACATCATAATTCACTTTCCTCTGTGGCCCCATGATCTCCTTGAACAGAAAATTTGGGACTGCACTGAGTTATCGGATTTTACAGCACAGGTTCTCTTATGTCCTGTGTCCTCACTGACCTTGAAGGGCTAGGGCCAAAATATTGACTATCCTTGTAGCCCTTCTTTTTCTCCAATTTTTGGTCTGTAAACTTATATTCTTAAGCCTCCAGAAGAGAAGCTCTTAGGCACTTGGGCCTGACATCACTATCTTTCTGAATATCAAATGCCCTAGACATAACATGAAACAAGTATTTTCCATCAGTTGTTGATATTCTAAATTTTAAACCCCCCGTAGAGTGTTAAAAAAAAAGAACAATTACCCATTGTTACACAGAGGTTTAGGAACTCATCCATCTACAAAATTGAAGCGTTACACTTCTATGGCCTTTTCTCCTTGTCTCTTGTTATCTTTTCGTGTAATCTTCCTAATATAAGAACTCAACAGAAATAAAAATGGAAAGGCATAATATAGTTAAATGGAAAGCAAGACTTTAAAGATTAAACAATGAAGAGAGAGCTAGGAGAAAAATTAGGAAACGTGGTAGGGACAAAGCCATGCATTTATATACAAAGATGGTTAAAACAATGGTCCTAAAAATCTTCAACAGGTTTTTGAAAAGAGCAGGTAATTAGTAGAATTTGCATCCTGACTAACTATATGTACTAATAGCTGTGAACTAAGCAAAGGCATTTTTCATTGAGTTTCATTTACAGTCTTTTTTTTTTTTTTAACTATTTGAATAATTTTTGAAATAAGGTTTCACTATATATCCCAGGCTGGCTCGTACAATCCTCTTGCCTCAACCTCTCAAGTGCTGCAATTACATGTATGTGCTACCACACCTGGCTCTCAGTCCTTTTTAGAAACATTTTTATTAATATCTTTTTGTAATACACAGTAATATTATTTATGATGGAGAGCTGGCATATGCATACCACATACCTTGATCATATTTGACTGATTAACTCCCCTCTCCCTTACTCCCTTACCTTATCTCTCACCTTGATTCCCTTGTGATTCTCCAAAAAGTTGGATTTGTTGTTTACTCCTCTCTCTCTCTCTCTCTCTCTCTCTCTCTCTCTCTCTCTCTCTCGGTACTTGCAATCAATCTTGGACCTTGCACATTCCAGGCAGACACCTGTTCCATGCCACTGAGCTATCACTCCAGGCCTTTCTTTTAAAACTAATCTATTGCTTTACATTTACATTTTTAATATAAGGGAAAATGTATAATATTGAAAATTTGCATGTGACTTACTTTGCTTAGCAATATGGTCTCAAGTTCTACCCATTTTTCTGTAAATGACATAATTTCTTTCTCGTGGATGAAAACTATTGCTTTACATTTATAAAAAAAATTGTTTTAAAATTTATTTGCGTGAGTATCTAGGCTGACTTATGTGGCCCATTTTCTAATTTTTTTTTTTTTTTTAAATGAGGTCTTCGTCTGTTGCCCGGGCTGGGTTTTAACTTGTAATCCTCTTTCCTCAGCTTCTCATAGTACCATGTTCATGGGGAGGTACCACCAAAATCAGGCAATCAGTACTTTTATTTTTAATTATGGGTGGCTCAGCCTGACCTGCGGGTGGGGCTGACATAGCATGTGGTGCCGGGGATTGAACCAAAGTCCCTGTGGTTGCTTAAGCTTTCCTAAGCAGGTGCTTTAGATTGCTGAGCCATTTCACCAGCGCAGTACTCTTTTTGCCATTTGCCATTTTCTTGTTTTTTTTTTTTTATGAGCAAAATAAATTTATCAGGGAAAAGAAAGCTCCTGTCCGAAAGACAAGAAGGGGATCCTGAATAGGTGGTCCCCAGGCTGTCTCTTCTAGGGACTTTTGTAGAGGAAAACCATGTGGAGAGGTAGGTATAAGATGATGGAGAACATGGGAGTTCACTTAGGTGGGCATGAGCTGGGACAAAACTGTTGCCAACCAATGAGGTTGCAAGCACCATTACTCAGGTAAAATTGGTTAAAATCATGATCAGATGGGAAAGCAAGTCATGTAGCAAGTGGGCAAGAATACAAAACAAGGTCTCTTATTGGAGGCAATACCCAATAGCCATGGAAAATTTTTAAAAAGGGATTAAACCCGATATTTAGGAGATCTCTGCCAATAGACCTACA
Organism: Capromys pilorides; assembly: GCA_004027915.1. Lineage (NCBI taxonomy): Eukaryota > Metazoa > Chordata > Mammalia > Rodentia > Capromyidae > Capromys > Capromys pilorides. Next base: position 5,001 of record PVKN010033324.1, read on the forward strand.
AAATATTCTGACAAATCTATTTTTAATTACCAGCTTAAAAAAGGCTATTACCTTCCAGATCCTTGTGCTAATGTCTGAATAGCTATTCAAAAGATATCAAATCAATGATATGTGCAATACTAAGGTCCCCTATACCCTATCTTTGCCATTTTTATGGGAAGTCATTACTGTCTACTTGGTGAAAATCATTTTGACTGTATTCATATTTATCCTGCTGATAGTATTGTTTGCCCCATGCATGTATCATAGTTACTTTGATTTGTTTCCTCCAAATTCAAAGCTATATGCCTACCCATGATGAAAATTCATGATGTGTATTGAGGGCCTTTAGATAGAACCTCTGGAGATTATCTCTGACTACCAGTTCACAACTATGACCCCTTTCAGCCTGAAGAAGCCAGAGCAGTCATCACCTATAGTTCCCTCACCGCAATTCAGGTTACTTCTTCATAGGGGGAATGTTGCAGGCAGGTGAATTAGATAGAAATATTATAGGCAGTCAGACAGGGCCAGGGCCTCAAGGATACAAGATGACTTTACAACTATGGACACATTCTCCTGTGTCACCGGGCAGATCTCAGGACAAGAGTAAACAAATGCAGCCACATGCTTCCCTAGGGAGGGGCATCAGGGATTGATACGCAAAAGAAGTATCAGTCACCTTGAAAGAGCCTGAGTCACTAGCCCAAGGCATTTTCTTATTTGTGATAAAGCTTATAGTCTCAAGCATTGCAGTAACCTTTTTATTTATCTATAAATATTGTTATGTAGGATTCCACGATCTTTCATTTCTCTTTCTTCTTTAATGTCGTATGCTTAGAACTGAGGCATCATTTGATGTATCTCATCTGCCTCTTCTGGTTTGTTTTGTTGTGTATTTGTAAAGAGAAAGATATTAATTCTGTGTTTGAGGAAAGTTGTGTGCCTGCATTATCAAGTAAGAAGACAGTAGATTCAAGTTGGAGCATGTTAAAATAAGAAGGCTATTGCAAGAGCCTCTTGTTACAATAGTCACCACTGGATGTGACACGTTAGGTGGTATATTGCATGTTTGTTTTAATATCACAATATGAAAAAAAGAAGAAAGTTATATATGTATTTCTTCATTGCAGCTTCATTTTGAATATGATTTTCATTTTAAGATGGAAGTTCAAAACTATAGGTAAAATGAAACCATGCACTGTTACTATGGTTAGCATTTGTTTAATACAAGAATTTGAGGATATTTATCCCTGAAATATTCAAATGAAGTTCTGTGAATTGTGCACAGGAGAATACAAATGAATCCATTCATTTTGACTTGGAAAAAAGGCCTTAGCTCTGTTAAACACTCTTTTTTCTCTGTATATTCCCAGTGAGGCATTAAATTCCAATTTCATGATAAAAATAGAGACAGTGTGCAGACTTTAATCCTGAATATAAAATTCATCATAAAAATAAATTTGAGATGTTAGAAGTTTTACTATGTTTTCAGGGTTTTTTTTGAACAGCAATGGTAAATATTGGAGAACCAATGCTGGAGTTCTGTTTGGGTATTCATACCTAGTATGAGGACCATTAATCTTTTCCCCTACCATTTCCTTAATTAACAAATCATATTAGCAGCATGTAAGCATCTTATTCCATATGCAGTGCTAATGACTGTTGTATAGATAATGTGAAGATGTTTCTATTTTCTATTTTCCTTTATTAGGGTGTCATCTTCTGGGTGTTTGTCAGTCTACAAGTAAACAAACACTGCTAGCTACAGATGGTAAGAAATTGAATACTCTGCAGGTTTTCATGTACCTATGACAGTAGTGCCCTCAAGTAGAGGAGGGATTAGAAACATTCATTGAAATTATGTTGGTAACAAGTAGTAGGGAGTCAGTGGGGATAACCACTTGTTTCCTTTTATGAGATTGATGCTGTATTTCTAATTTGACATTACTAATATGCTAACAAGGTATGTTCTGAATCACTCTATGTAGAGCACCAGTGCTTGTGAAGTTGTATAAAATGTTAACAGTTGAAACTACTTCAGGACATCTGAATACATATCCCACAAATAAGTTTCTTTAATACTACAGCTTTCTAAAGAGTCCTGAAAGTCCATTGTAGCACAGTGACAAGAATACGTGACTTACTGAAGGCTCGTCAAAACAATTTCAAAGGAAAGAAGAGAATGAATATGACTGTATGCTAAGAAGTCAGAGAATAAGCATAGGTGAAAAACAAAGCAAGAGACAGATGAAAGTCAGTGTATAGTGTAACTGATACTGTCCAGGGCTTAACATCTTTCCTCTAAGCCACTGCTAAAACTTTCTTTCTTTCTTTCTTTCTTTCTTTCTTTCTTTCTTTCTTTCTTTCTTTCTTTCTTTCTTTCTTTCTTTCTTTCTTTCTTTATGGTATGGCTGGCTCAGCCTGCCCTGGGGGTGGAGCAGGCGGAACATGTGGTGCCAGGAATCAAACCACCATCCCTACAGTTGCCTAAGCTTGCCTAAGCAGGCACTTTAGACTGCTGAGCTATCTCACTGGCCCCCAATAAGCCACTGCTGATTCTGCTGTTTGTAAGAAAAATTGTTTGGTTGGCTTTCACAATGTATAGTAATGGAAAAATTTCTAAAATATTTTTGCAATCTTGAAAACACAATTAAACTGTAAGGATTTTTAAGTTGCACATGAGGATGTTATTTTGGCATATAAGCATTCAACATTTGAACATCTAAATCAAGGTAAAACTAAAATTCTCTATGTTGAAGTATAATTCACATTCAGTAAATGTCACCCTTTTGATGTCTATTATTTAATGAGTTTACAAAATGTATAATCCATTTATGTAACTATCCACAAATAATTTTCTTATGTTCACTTGTAGGTAATCTCCTCTACCTATGTCTTTGCAAGCACTGATCATTCGCTATTCAGTTTGTATTGAAATATATTTGTCTTTTCGGAATATGATAAGAGTACTTTATTTAAATATACAGTCTTTTCTTCCTAGTGTCATTCATTTACCATAGTGCATATGGAGTCATCTATGTCACTGCCTGAAAAAATATGAACTTGAACAATTCAGAACAAATATAACCAGTGTTTCTACTACAAATATAGTCACCACACTAGTCTTCTAGGCAGTTACTTAAGCATACACTATTTCTGATGAACACGTATACATCATCAAGACCGTCAACATCACTATGGTTTGACCTTCTCGTATATATTTGAATATAAATTGTATTAAAATGAATTTTCTTGCCATACTCATAAACCATTTTAAGATTTAAACACCATATTCAATGTGAGTTATCTGGCCATTCAAATATTTTTATTTTTTATTTATCTATTTATTTATTTATTTATTTTTGCAGTACCAAGGATTGTACTTAGGACCTCAAGTTTGTGAGATAGGTGCTTAGTGTACTGAGCTGTGTCTCTAGCTATTGCAATGATTTTAGTATTTCTGTGCTTATTTCTGATTTCACACTATTAGAATGCAACTTTATATATTATACACCCCAAGATATTTTTGGATGTATTACCATAATGATTCTGAGCAGCAGGAATTTTACATTAGAGCCAATCATAGATTTCAGAGTATGTGCATATAAGTGGGGATTTGGTGGGGATATGTGTGATGAATGCAAAAGAGGGAATTCTCTATTCAGTAAAAATAAATCAGACAGAAATGGATGCATGTAATAGAAAGAGTGCTCTAGTGCAAAATTTCATGCTAACATCCAAAGAAATGAAATACTTAGGAATCAATCTCACAAAATGAAAGATTTACACAATGAAAATTACAGTATGGTGAGGAAAGAGACTGAGGAAGATTTCAGAAAATAAAAAGATATTTCTTGTTCCTGGACAGGAAGAACCAATATTGTGAAAACGGACATACTCCCAAACTTATTACACAGATTCAATATAATATTGATTAAAAGATCATTAGCGTTTTACCTGACAGAGCAAGGCAAAATATTCTTAAAATTCATCTGGAACCAGAAGAGATCCACAATATCAAAAGCAATTCAGGGTAACAATGAAAAGGCAGAAGACATAACAATCCATGACTCAAAATATTACTACAAAGCTGCTGTGATAAAATCTGCATGGTACTGGAAAAAAATATACCTGAAGATCAATGAATCAGATTAAAACATGCAGCTACAACTGCAAACACACTCAGCCATCTTATCTATGAAAAAGAGACTAAGTATGTTCACTGGAAGAGAGATAGCCTCTTTAATAAGTAGTCCTGAAAAAACTGGCTTTCCACATGTGAAAGGCTAAAATTAAACCCATGTTTATCGACATGGATTAAACAGCAGTCAAACTGGATCAAAGTTTTAAATATTAAAATGGAAACTCGAAATCTTTTGGAGGAAAATATAGTTAAAAATCTTAAGCACATAAGGGTAGGTAGAGAGTTAATGAACAAAAACCAAACTGCACAGGAAATACTTCAAAGAATCAACAACTGGGATCTGATCTTTTTAAAAAACTTTTACACTTCAAAAGAAATTAACAATAGAGTAAAAATAAAACCCAGGAACTGGGAAAAAAAAGTTATAGCTGACTATCCCTCTGACAAAAGACTTCTATCTAGAACATATAAAGAATAAAAAAAAAAAAATCAAGCCCACCAAATTCAAAGTCTCAACCAAAAAATGGGCATCTGAGGTGAATATATCCTTCTCAGATGAAAAAATGCAAATGACAAATAAATATATGAAAAAATGTTCATCATTGGTCATTGAAGAAATACAAATTAAAGCAGCAGTTAGATTCCATCTCACCCCAGAAAAGTAACTATCATCAAGAAGACAACCAGTAACAAATGCTGCAGAGACTATAGGGAAAAAGGAAATTTTCTCCTCTGCTGATGACAGTATACACTCCTCCTACCACTATGGAAACCAGTGCACAGATTTCTCAAAAAAGCAAGACTAGAAGTCCCATTCAACCTAGCTATTCTGCTCCTGGGTATTTTTTTAAATGAACTGAAAACATCACAGCAAAATATTTACATCTACATTTATAACAACACAATTTGTCATGGCTCAATCTTGGAAAAACTCAAATGCCCACCAAACTAGAAATGGATAAAGAAGATAGGGTAGTTTTACACAGTGGAGATTTACTCAGCTATAAAAAAGAATAAATTTAAGGCTTTTATTGGGAAACTAGAGGCCACACTCATAAGTGAAATAAATCAGACCCGTATGTGCAAACACTGTATTGCTTCATTAGTATAAGAACTTGAAAGAATAAATAAAATCTGAAAGTTTCAATAGATACTGTGAAAATGGAATAAATCTTCTCAAAGGTAAAGAAATACTGAGATGGGGAGAATGACAGCAGAGGAGTGGGATAAAGAGATATATCTATGTATGCAAGATGACTTGGATAATTGTACTGTTGATTTCTACCAGCCTGTGGAAAGTAATCAATGCTTAATCTTTTTTTTCCTTCTCAATTTCTTATAACCTTTTTTTGCTATTTTGCACATATTTATCTGTAATCTAAATAACTAATTTGAAGACACTATGCAGTGCAGCAAGTATTGTCACATTTGTATTATTTTGTTTAGTGAAATTTTGTATTGCTTCTATTTTTATCATTATTTTGTATTCTCTTTAAAAAATAAAAAATAATAATAATAAAACAAGCAAAACACCAAATGCACACTCAGAAAGTATAAAACAAACTGTGTGGGGCCGAGGAGATAGCTCCATGGCACAAGTGCCTGCCTGGCAATTGCAAGGTTGCAAGGACCCCAGTCCCGCCAAAAAAAACCCAAAAAATAAAAAGTGTGTGTGTGTGTGTGTGTGTGTGTGTGTGTGTGTGTGTGTATATATATATATATATATATATATATATATATATATATATGGCTTCCCTTCAATGAATGTTACATCAAATCCTTAATTTATATTATTATTTACAATCTTATGAGGTAAAGTGATAGGCAGAATACCTGCCCTACCCTCATTGTCAACACCCCAAGTAAACAATGACCTGTGAATATGACACCTTACATGGTATATTAGTCACCTTTGTCATCATCACACGAAATACCTAGCATTACAACTTCAATGGCAGATATTCATTTGATTGACAGTTTCAGGGTTCAGTCAGTGGTTTGCAGACTCCAAGACAGGAAAATCATGGTAGAGTGGCATGGCAGAGGACCCTCACAGAGAAAAGCTGTTCTATTTATGGCATCTAGAATTTTGAAAGATACGATCTCAGAGGCATGCTTTTAATCTGCTGCTTCCTCCAAACGGACTTTATCTTTTAACATTACATTCAGCTATAATCTCAGCAATAGCCTATTAACACAGTAATGAATATTGTATACCTGTGATCAGTAAGAGTACCTCCCCAAATCCCCACTGCTGAACACATGTGGTAGTTAGGAGACACTTTAAGTCTAAACAATCTATATGTCAAAAAGTATTTTGAATATGTAATTAAGTTTAGAGGTCTTATAATAGGAAAATTTTTCTGGGTCATAGAAGTGAATTTAATGTAATCCACATAAACCCATAGGAACAGACTGGCTGGGCGGGGGAGGTAGATCAGCAATCTAAGCATCTGCCTAGGGAGCACAAGGAGTTTGATTCCAGTACAACATGCTTTGTTGACCCCGGAACCTGGGGTGCAATGTACTAGCCTGAAATTGGGCGTAGTAGCACATGCGTGCAATCCCAGAGCTGGGGAGGCTGAGAGAGGAGGATCACTAGAAGAATGATCTGCACAGTGAGACTCTATAACAAATAAATAACAATGCTACTGACTTGGAAAGTGGAGGGAACAATGTGGCAAAGAATGCGAGTGATGTAAAATAGCTGAGAGATTCAAGGCTGATGGGTAACAAGGATGCATGCTGTCCTCCCAGTCCATGGAAATGGATCTTGCCAGTAACAATAGCTGAAAAAATCTCAAGCTCATCTTTGTCCAAGGGCTGCAGATAAGTCCCTAGGCTCTGACCTCTGGAAAGTGGCTTTACAAAATCTAGAGCAGAGAAATGAGTAGATCCCATATGGACTTCTGATTTTTAGAACTGTAGATTGTATTCTTTGCTA